>MU223975.1:1114311-1154314 GCA_018584345.1 Thuja plicata | reverse complement strand
CCCTTCCTGTTCTTCTCACTTTTCAAGCTCACTCCTGATTTTCTTTCTTATTTCTCTATAGGGTCTTGGTGCTTATATGAATGATTGGTGGTTGCAGAAGGTTGTGGGTGTTTTTAGAGGATGGGATTTGTTTTTTCTCACCACCTTCCTCCTTCCCTCTCTATTCTAGGTTTATTTTTCTACATCTTTTGTTTCAAGTGCAGGTGTTAGCTGGTTCCTAGATGCAATGCTTGTAGTGGATTTTTCTTGTGGGTCTTTTTAGTGGGTGAGCGTTGATGCTCTTTCTCCCTCTCTTCCCCTTTATCTGTGTTGGGTTCCTTCTACTTTTCTGGTAGCATATATATTTTATACCATTCATATTGAGGTGCATGGAGCTCCTATAGAGATGGTTTTATGTGTGGCTAAGGAGATGTGTTTGGTCCTTGTTTTTCCTTCTCTTAATTTTCCTTTTTAGACAGTGTTGTCTTCTATTGAGGTGGAGTGAAGTGGTGTAGGTGAAGCCCTTATTGGAAATTTTTATTCTTTGTTGAAGGTTGGGGGAGCCTATAAAAAACCCTTTTTTCTAGTTATGGTTTGTATCTAAAATCCATGTTTCAAGTTAATGGAGCCTATCAAAAACCTTCCAAAGATGAGAAAGCCTTTCAAAATCCTATGTAGTGTGTTTTGTGGCTTTGGCCCTTTGTAGGTGCAGCTTGAGTTTCATGCTATTTTATTTAATGTTGTTATTGCTTTGTTCTTAGTAAGGCTATTGTTTGATGATGTTTTATGTTATATAGTTGTTTATTGTGGGCTTTGAATCTCATCAAAAATTGTTTGTAAAGGACTTGGGGTCCCTAAAAATCCTATTTGTTCCTTAATAAAAAACAAATAGGATAATTGTTAAGGTTTATGGTTTTTGTTAGGGTTTCATGTTCCTAATACTATTTTTTCTTTATTGCCTATGTTGTCCCTTCATGGGGTCTTAGGTTGGGGACCCACCTTTGATCTCCCTTGTCCCTCCCCTGACTATTTAGGTTCCCAATATTTTTGGGTCTTCCTTATGTTACTTAGGGGAATATTCTACCAAGTTTGTATGAGGGTTTACTTCCTTAACCAGTGTGGAAAAACCTTCTAGCTTTGGAGTTTCCTTCTTCTAGAAGGAATATCCATCATCCTATATGGATAAAGTGTTATGTGTCAATTCATCCCTCTATAGAAACTATTGCTAAGTAGAGCGGGTACATAGATGCCTGTAATATTATGAGTGTGGCGGTTTAGGTGTCGAATGAGATACTAAAGGAGACTATAAGTTATCTGGAACTATTCTTAGTTGGTGAGTTCTTATCTTTTAGGCCTTCTATTGATCATCTTCACAAGTGGGTTTCTTCTCGTTGTGGTCTTAAGGGGAGTGTGAAAATTAATTTGATAGCTAATAACATGTTCTATTTATTTATTTCAATAAAGAAGACCTATTATATATCTTTACTAATGACCGTTGGATGTATGTGAGTAATCAAAGGAATATCTTATCCCCTATAAATGGAAACCTGGTTTGGATCCTTTACGTGATCTTGGTGCTCTGGCTCTTACCTGAGTTTTTCTTTTGGTCCTTCCCTAGAATTTTGGAACCTCAAGGGTTTTAGGGGTAATACTAAACATGTTTGTCACTCCTAGATATGGATCAGGTTACTCAATAGAGGTTGCATCTCTTATTTGTGAGAATCTATATAAATATGGAAGTGAATATGATTCTTCCCACCTACATAAGACTCAAATTAAAATAAGGCTCCTCGAAACAACACCTAGAATATGAAAATGCTACTATTTTTTCCAGATCTATAAGAAGCACGGACATTTGAGTAATGTATGAAGATTTCAAAAGAATAAGTTCCAACATTTGAAGCCATGAGGCGATTCTTCAGAGTCTAGAAATGAGAATTTATCTCTAATTCAACCCTCTCTAATGAGGCTGTGTTGGACTCTCTTAACTCGATTAAAAATGATCCTATTGATCAAAGTGATTATACCTATTTTGAAGTGCATGATAAAATGATTCTCCAAAATATATATACAAATGTTGTTGTTGTTGTTGTTATCCAACCGGATTCTTTGAAATTAGATAAGAACAAGACTAGTGAAAGTTAAAAGGATAATAAAGAGTAAGCCATAATGGATGTTGGGAGAATGGATGGCTTTTCTCCTACCCCCCACAATTCAATGGGAATCTCTGGATAGAATGGATGTTCAAGTAAACATATCTATAATGGAGGAAGATATTCAAATGAATGCCTTGACTCGAGATAGCCAGAAAGATACTTCTCAGATGAATCAAACTAACTTGTTAGAAACTAAAGATTTTAGCTACAAAAATGAATTTCAAAACAAAAAGTAGAATGGTGAATTTATGTTGACTCCCATACCAAAATTTTTATTATCTGGGTCTACGAGTCTTAAAGCTGGGCTTCCTCTATCAAGGTTTTCTTCCAACCCTCATAATACAAGACATAAATTGTCAGAAGTAGAGAATGGAAAGGAATTTGATTAGAAAGTGGTTGAAGAGAAAAGAAAAAGGAAGAAAAATCTAGATGTGAGTAATGATTCTTGTTGTCAATCAAGATTGCACCCACAATGCAAATTCTAAAACCTTGCAATCCTATTGGAACTATTAACAAAATTCATCACCACCGTTATAATTTTATTAAGGAACCATTTATTATTTATTGGCATGTGGATAAAATGGTCTCACATGAGGTTTTGAGCCCAAATGTTACTCCAAATGAGCTTTGAAGGTTGTCATTAGTATTCAGGCATTCAAATACCCAGTTGGTAATAGAGTCACAGATTGATCAATTGGTATGATCACCAAAGTGCAGAGTTAACCAAGTGCATTGATAACACATAGAGTTAACCAAGTATAGTGATCACTGAGCAGACAAACTTTACCAAGCAGTAGTGTACACCGTGCACATAGTATACACCAAGATACATAGATAACACCAAGCACCGAGAGATAGTATTTACCGAGTGAACTATCAGTCACATAAAAGTTTGTAATGGCACATCAAACTAGGTAGCAAAATTTTTTCAAGCTGGATAATGATATACAATGATCAAGGAGAACATTAATTATGGATTGACAACATTAATTATTTATGTCTCCTATGTTTAGATGAGCAAGGTAAATTTTGTACACTACTGATCTTAGATTTTTTAGGATATTGTAAACCCTAATTAGGTCTAGGAGTTTTATATATGTAATGTTACGATGTCATTTGTAATGTATGTTGATCAAGTAATGATCAAGTATCCTCCATACTACAGACATCAGAGATAAAACAGGGTTTTAGTACAAGGACTACATTAAAGAATTAAGTTTTCAGAATAGAGGCAAGGATACCAAGTAGTATAGAAGGTACTATCATTCAAAATAATGTGATAATTTCATTACACTTAAAGGATCTATATCCATAATATAGAGATTGTAATTTTTTCAGATCACACAATTTTGTTACTCTCTGACAATTGTACCAATCCTAAAATCTCCTAATAGAGTAGACTTAACCATCTTTGTAAAAATCTCTTAACAGAGTGCACACATAAATTATGTTGATAAATCCTCACACGAGGTAGATCTAATCAATCTCATTGTTACTCTTAACAGGGTAAGGTCGCCAGAAGTGATCAATATTTGTAAGCTTTAACATGCTACTTTATTCATTGTAGTAGTGAAGCTTTGTGGGTCTCATCCCCACCATAGTTTTTACCTTCTAACAAGAATTTTTAGTGATACCAAAATACTAGTGTCATGTGTACTTAATTTTAATATATCTTTATTGTTAACATTACATGCATTCAAATTTTCAAAAGTGGCATTACATGTTTGGTGAATGATATCTACTCAGTCAGTTCTAATAGAATATTTGGTTATAAAGATTTGTTTGAATGTTTTTAAGGGTACGGATTCACCCCTCCCCTCTTAGTACACACCTTTCTATTATTCCAACACCTAGAATGTTGTGGAGAGACATAATGCATCTCTTGGGAAAGATTCCATGTTGTCTTCCATCACTGTTAAAGAAGTATGGCCAGCTGGAACAAAGAAAAAATGATTATAATGCGTGTTGGGCATGTAGAGCAGAAGAAAAGGCTATAAGGAATTATCCCACATTCATGATGTTGGTGAGTAATAAGTCATTTATAAACACCAACATACAACTTAAAAGTAGCCAAAAGTTAAAACCCTTTCAGAAAAGTAACTATATATGAGCTGGTCACATGGAAGACAAGTTAGCGATCAAAAGGTACATTTAGTATAATCAAGAAGGGAGAGATGGAAAGGTGGCACAAGTCCATAATCCTGTAGTCTGACAATCCAAGGAGAGAGAAATTATTCTATGTAGAAGAGTGGGGCTAGGAAAGTGAGTAATCAGATGATGCCATGTAGCTAGTTTGAGTTAGACAAAGATGAGAGGTTGTGGCTCGTTGCTATCTCACAATCCTAGTGATGAGGATAGAAAAATTTCACAGGATAATGAGGGATCACCAAGTGTCCAAGTAGAGTGGATAACATAGTGGGTCAAGATAATCTAGATAGTAGCTTGTCGCTATCCCGTGATCCCAGTGATGAGGAAAGACAAACATGGTAGGATAGCGAGAGAGTGACATGTGACATAGAAGTGAAGCAAATTGGGGCCAAAGGTGATAGGTGACACAAGCTTGTGATCCTATGATTTAAAACAAGAAGGAAGATAAACATAGAAGGATAGCGAGAAGATGACGTGTAACATAGAAGAGAGGAGAGAAAGAAAATGGAGATGGGAATATTTCATCACATCATGATCCTACAATCTGACACCAAGAAGATGAAAAAGATTGAGGGATAATGGGAGGTTGTCACATGTCTTGCTAGGCCAGTGCAGGAGAGAGTGGGGTTGACTAGATAGGTGTCATCTCATCATGATCCCACACTCTAAAAGAATCTAAGAGAGAGAAACATAGCGAGATAGTGACAAAGGGATATGTGTCTGAGTAAAGCATAGAAAGAGAAGTGGGCCTAGATGGAGAGGTGGGAGAAGGTCATGATCCCACGCTCTGATAGACTGAGGAAGAGAAAGATCAAGGGACAATGAAAGGGTGATGTGTGGTGGTCGGGCGGCTTAAAAATCACTTGAAGGAAGATTAAAGGGCAGACATATCCAAAAACATTCATGAACCCACAAAAGAAGTTGTAAGGAAGATAAACTCTATGGCATCAAAGGATGGCAATGAGCATCTAGACCAAGGAGGAGTCCAAACAGTGGTAAGAAAGATAAAGAAGCCCATGGGCCAAATCAGAGGAAGTCATGTTGAAGGTGGGGTCAAGGTAAAGTTAAGAATCATGCAAGGGGATTTTAACTTAGAGGGTAAAAATGCCTATGTCATGAAAAGGTGGTCAACTAGTAGGTAACTAAGTTAAAATTTGGTCTAAATGCAGTAAAAGTGGTCAATCAACCTTTTAGACTTTTGTAAAAGCTGGTGAAGTTTATTCTTCATGCATGCAACATGTCGATGAGGGTTTGAACTAGAGTGTAGTGAAGATTAAACCATCCTTTTTACATTCCAATCACATGGGAGTAAGAATATGAGTTAGAAGCCAAGGTCAACACTCTCATATTAGGTCAAATCTGATTCAAGGAGACACATTGAACAATCACCATTAAAAGGACAGAAGGTGGAAATTACTGATTTGCATGGTTTAGGGTAGGAGATATAAACAAAGTTGTCAGTCTCCCATCCTTCCTGTAGTTCAACACATCCATATCAAGGTTCAAATCCCATACAAGGAGGTACATGAACAAAATTTCATTAAAAGAAACACCATTTTACATGGCATGTGGTGCAGAGATATAAATCAAAGCCTCAGTCTTTCTTTCTTCTACAGTTCAAGTTCATGTCTAGTACATCTGATGTAAATCTTTAAATTTAGAGTTTGTTTCCTTTAAGTAGAAATTTTATTAGTTTGTTTAAAGGTTCCCATAGTTTGGAAGGATAGAAGAAGTGATTTCAACCCTCTAATTTTCTTGAAGGCTGTGAAGGCAATTGTAATTCTATGATGGCACAAGTCCTTTTGAGCATTGAATAAAGAACAAAGTTTTTGCATACCTGGACTTTGAGTTTCCTCTATTATATGCAATCTTGGATCTAATATTCACTTGTAATCTATTTTCACCTTCAATCATGAAAGTTTATTTATCCTTTATGCATCATTAAGTGAGTAGAATTATACCTTATGTAGGTTATATGTTTTGGTTTCTTTGAGTTTCTCCCTTATCTAGTTAAGTGTGTATATTTCTCATCCTCCTAGCTTGTATTTGAGAGAGACTCTGAACCCTTCTTATGAAACACTTATGCATGAGTTGTCTAATCATTAAATATGTGTCAAATGTTTACAATATTCTTCCTTCAAAAGAACCCTTTATTATTAGTGGTGGATTACCATTTCATTGTCTTTGGTGCATCTCCTAGTAAGTTATTTTTTTTAAAGTTCTTTCATTTCGACAATTTCTATCTCTTTTCCTATCAAAGTTTCCCTTTTTAGCTCAAAAATCTATAAAGGTGATAGATCAAGAAGGAACCACCCTAGAACCCGAACATTCACTCCATCCATAGGGAAATCCCACCATCTTTGGAGTGTTTCCATGTTGTCATAGAATTGTCATGCTTAGCCCTCAAACCAAGGTTGCCTGCAATTCTAGTGTCTCAATAGTTGTGGCACACCTGGTGGGACCCAAGTCATAATATTTCAAAGATTCTTGTTGTTTTGGATATGCTAGTATAAAGTTACTAGCCTAAAATATGTTCAATTTGGCATATCTAGCAACTCTGCAAACTCAACATTCTTTTTTCATAAGATCACATGCTGGTATGATCAAATCTCAATCTGCATTTTGATTTTCAGCATTTACATGAATAGAGATGTCACATTATTACGGACACTAAGAATACCTGATGAAGGGTGCTCCCCTTAAAGCCACAAACACATAACAGAAACAGAGAAGCAACAACAATTTGCAAGAACAGAAAATGGGCTTCTTATTATCTCCACAAATGTGGAATTACAAACTTTTAGAATTACAATATGCAAAGCCACATGGGCATTCCCCTTGCAATATTTTGTAGGACAAAGCCTCGAATTATTACCCAGATCTACCTAGAACTTCCCTAGACAACACTACGAGCCTTCTTTATATAGGTAATTTCCACCGCCCGAGAAGGTTCTAGAAATCTAGCCATTAAGGATGACTACCCTTAACATTTAATTATTTTTCACTTTTATTACAAAAGGGTCAGCTTTAAATATTTACAAAACATGAGATTAGGTAGCCCAACTTCCGGAAGCCATAACTTTTGAACCGTAGCTCCGATTGGCTATTATAACCACTTTCTGGAAAGGGGAGATTGCGATCTACATTGCCTAACTAGCAAAGCACAAGTCAGCTAGGGGTTCAACCTTGATTCGAAGCCTCTAAGGTCCTGAAAATTGAGCTCAAAGATTTTGCACCCTAAAATCTCAATAGTAAATCCTTAATAACTTCGCCAATACAATTGATCTGGCAATGAAATTCAACTGGCATTCTTATATGACTAAGATGAACCTTCATGTGGAAAATTAGAACATTCTGAGTTCAAATGACCAGCTTATTAAAAATAGTAAGTTTCCAAAAATAGCAGCTTTGTACAAAATAGCCCTTGTTGAATAGAAAAACACATATTTTTTGGGTGATGCAAGATTGCCCTTACACCCAGGATGCTCCTGCATCAATACCATCCACTATATCATGAAAATAATGTTCAAGGGGATAATCATCAACCATATGAAGATTACCACAAGCCTATTTTTAGTTTGAGTTACCATATTATAAAATATTGTCAATATTTTTAGTATTCCCCAAACCAATACATTCCTTCCTAATTTCCTTTTCAATCTCAAGATCCTCAAAATCAACAAGTAATTTAAGAGTATCTAAAAGGAAAAGATAATATGCTCAAAATACTAGAGTATTTCACCAAGCAGATTGATGATATGAATATAGAGCATGATATATAGTCATAGTTAGAAGAATGGTCTTATCAATCATATCTTCATGAGTAGGAAGAGTTTTCTCATCAGGACCAGATTCATAAAAAGGAGATGCAGAAGAAAAAAAGAATGAAGCAAATATTGAAAGATAGTTTTAAGGTCCAAGAACATAAGCATGAGGAAGAGTTAACAACTATGAATGAAGAAGTAATTAAGATATTTCTTTCTACATTTTAGAATGCAGAAACTCAATCAATTTTGTCTCCTTAGGTAGAAGAAAATGTATCTAATCAGCAAGCTTTCTCATCTAGTACCTTCCCTAATCTATTTTTTGAATTGATAATTCCTATGTTTAATGAAAGATATTCATTTTCAAGAGCAGCCTATTAGTTTTCAAGAGGACCCCTGAAATGTTCAAGCCTATATAGCAGGTTTTGATGAGTCTCAAGAAGACTATTTTAGGGAGAATCCTCAAAATTCTGATTGCCCATGTTTTGTCAAGCCTAATGAAAAGAAGGAACCCATTCTTCAGTAAGTGATTATAGATAAAAATCTTATTCTAGAGGTTCAATTAGTGAGGGTTACCCCATGCAATCCAATCCAAGATCATGGAGATAAAATAAAAGTTAGCTCAAACGTGGATGGTAAAGTGATAAAGGCTCAAGAGAAGAACCAGTTGGGATAGGTGATATTAAAAATTTTATTTGTTGATCTGCGTACTTATTTTGAGCACGATGTTGAACCATTTCCATTGGCTTCAAAAGAAGAGGAGCACAAAGAAGATGCTATGATTTGGGTTGATGAAATTCCTTCTTTCATTGAGAAAGATGATGAATTTGTGATCCTAATCACATTAGCACAAACATTCCAATAAGAGAAAGATCAAATTGATGAAGTTGTAGTTAAAAAAGTATTTTGTAAAGATGTGGAAGCTGATATGATCATAGAGGAAAACTTTTTTTATAGTATTATTGAGGATTTATTTTTGAAGCTTAATGTTGATATGTCAAGAGAAGGTTTGGTAAAAAAGGTTATCTCAATATCTGAACATTTTCCTACTTTCATTGAAGAAAGAAGTATTTTTGCAAATTTTTCCTTCCCGAATGATGATAATGAATTTTAGTTTGAGCTAGTTAATCCTAAGAGCCTTGTGGAGGTTGATAGCTTTGATAAGCTCCTAGATGTATTAATAGAAGATGATGGGCCTTTGAAAATGGAGGTAGAGTAATCATGAAAACCAATGATATAGAGAACAACAATAAAAAATAACAAGATAGATAATTATCTTGCAAAAGAAGCCCCAAGTTCATACTTTTGAGAGGCTTCCCAATCAGGTATCTAGCTGAATTGGAGATAATTCAAAAAGCCTCATTTTCTTTAGCACCAAAATGCAATTATATTTAGGATAATGACCAAATGAAACCTATTGATTCATTTTTTAAAGATGGTTTCTCCAAACATCAGAGTGAAGTAAGTTATTTCATTTCATTCCTTCTTCAAGAAATATTGCATAAAATGATCAAATGTTTTTCATTCTTGCATCTTTCTATATTTACCCATAAGCATGTGCAGCATTGAAATTTTAGGAGAAAGAGAAAATATTTCAATGAACTAGTAAATAATTTTTTCTAGGATGTTTTTCTATTAGTAGATTAGGGTAGAATAGGTTTACATCTTTCAACAAGTGTTGTTGTACATTTTGTTTTAGGTCTTTAGGTTTTAGTTTCCAGCTTTTCAATAAAGTGTCTGTCAAGATACATGTTGGTTTTTGTCAGATACTAATTCCATGGGCATTCACTACATGTCCATTTCTAAGAAAATAAAATGCATATTTAGTTTGAGAACACACCTACCATTCATGATAGGGGAGCTAATCCAATTAGCCATTAAATTGTTCATATATTTGAAGACCTAATTGTTGTTTCATTAGGGTTTTTCCCTTGCACAATTAGGGTTTTATATTTCTAACAACTCACTACCCAATGGATGGACAAGGCTACTGGTTATTTATTTTTAGTAGGAAAACACCCCTAAGAGGTCACCAGGAATGTTACCAAAATTCCTCACCACTGCTGTAATTTTGTTAAGGAACCATTTATCTAATATTGGCATGTGGATAAAATGGGCTCACATGAGGATTTGATCCCAATATGCTGTGGAGAGACATAATGTGACCCTTGGGAAAGCTACCATGGTGTCTTAAATCACCATTAAAGGAGTATGGATGGCTGGAATGAAGAGTAAATGGTTAGATAAAATACTGGGAACACAGAGAAGAAGAAAAGGCTATAAGGAATTATCCCAAATTAATTGTGTGGGTGAGTTATAATTCATTTATAAACACCATCACACAACTTAAAGGTAGAAAAAAGGCAAGTTCCTTTTGGTACAGACGCTATTCACAAGACGGTCACATGGAGGACAAGTTAGCTGTCAAAGGGTACATTTTTTGCACAATCTCATAAGCCTACAGTTTGAAAGGCCAAGGAGAGAGAAACATAGAGGTATTAAAAGATGATGCTACATAGAAGAATGGGGTTTAGAAAATGAGTTATCAAATAATACCACATATCTAGTTTGAGTCAGACAAAGAGGATAGGTGGCGGTTTGTAGCTATCCTAGAATCCCATTGACAAAGACAGAGAAAGTTTATGGGATAGTGAGCGATTTCCACATGTCCAAGAAGATTAGAGAACATAGTGGGTCTAGAGAAGATAGATGGTATCTCATTGCTATCTCACAATCCTAGTGACAAGGAGAGAGAAACATAGCAGGATAGCGACAGAGTGAAGTGTGGCACAAAAGCACAAAAAAGTGGGACCAAATGTGACAGGTGTCACAAGATTTTGATCCTATGATTTTACACAAGAAGGAAGATAAAGATAGTGGGATACAAAGAAGATGACAAGTGGTTCTGAAGAGAAGAGAGTGAGAGGATGGAGATGGTCGTATGTCATCACGTCGTGATCCTGTGACCTGACACCAATAAGATGATAAGGATCACAAGATAATAAGAGGTCTCTACAGGACCATTTAGGACACCACATGAGAGAGTGGGGTCAACTAGATAGGTGTCATCACGTCATGATTATGTAATCTGATATAAGAAGAGAGAAAAACAAATAAGAATAGCGACAAAGGGACACATGTCTGAGTGAAGTGTAGAAAGAATATTAGGCCTAGATGGACAGGTGGTGGATGGTCATGATCATGTGCTCTGATAGAATGAGGAAGAAAAAGATTGTGGGATAAAAAAAGAGTGACACATGTTGTCCAGGCATCTTAGAAAGTGCTTGGAGAGGGATTAAAGGACAGAGAGATCTAGCGGTGTTTGTCATCCTGCCAAAGAAGTTGCAAGGAAGATAAAATCCATGGGATCACGGGATGGTGATGTGTCTTCTTGCCAAGGGATACTATAAATAGTGGTAAGAAAGATATAGGGGCCCATGGGCCAAATCATAGGAAGCCATGTTGAAGGTGGGGTCAAGGTAAAGTTAAGAATCATGCAAGGGGTTTTTAACATAGAGGGGAAAACTACCTATGTCACACAAAAGATGGTCGACTAGTAGTTAAAGGCGCTCAGCTTTGGCCTAAACATAGTAAAAGTGATCGATCAACATTTTAAAATGTGGTAAATTCTATCTCATGTGTAGGGAAGGTGTTGACAAGAGTTTCAACCAGAGCCTGGTGAAGATTAAATCCTCCTGTTTATATACTAGTCACATGGGGCTACACATAGAAGATAGAAGCGACAGTCAACATAGTCATATTTTCTCAATTCACGTTCAAAGAGACACAGATCAACCAATCATCATTAAAAGGATAGAAGGTGTAAAATACCAATTTGGATGGTTTAGGGTAGGAGATATAAACAAAGCTATTAGTCTCTCATCCTTCCTATAATTCAACACAACCATATCAGTGTTCAATGCTAGTCCAAGCAGGTGCATCAACTAAATTTCCATCAAAGAAATATTTTCTTACATGGCATGTGGGCTAGAGATATAAATCAAATCCTCACTCTTTCTTCCTTCTGAAGTTCAAGTTATTTATCCCTCCATGAAATAGAAAGTTCATTTTCAGTTCATCTGATGTACAACTTTAAAGTTAGAGTGTGTTTATTTTAAGTAGCAAGTTTAGTAGTTTGTTTAAGAGCTCCCACATTTTGGAAGGATATCAAAAGTGATTTGGATCTTTTGATTTTTTTGAAGGTTGTGGAGCCAATTATAATGGTTTGATAGCACTTCCTTTTGAGAATTGAATAAAGATCATAGTTTTTGCAGACCTCCTTTGGATTTACTTTATTGTATGCAATTTTTGATCTAATATTCCCTTGTAATGTATTTTCCCCTTGAATCATAAAATTTTATGTCTCTGTTATGCATAATTAAGTGACTATAATTACACCTTATGTAGGTTATAAGATGTGGTTAAGTGTGAAGATTTCTCATCCTCCTCACCTGTATTTGAGAGAGAATCTAAACCATCCTTATGAAACACTTATGCATGAATTTTCCAATAATCAAATATGTGTCAAATGTTTAAATTTGTCTTCCATCAAGAGATCCCTTTGTGATTAGTGTTTGATTACCATTATATCATCTTTGGTGCATCACCTAGTAGGTTAGATTTGTTTAAATTTCTTTCCTTTCTGTAATTTCTATCCCTTTTCCTATCAAAATTCCCCTTTGTTAGCTCAAAGATTTGCAAAGGTGATATATCAAGAAGTAACCAGCCTAGAACCTTTGGAGTGTTTCCATGTTGTCCTCAAATCCTAATGCCTAGCCCTCAAAGAAAGGTTGAGTGAGGTGCAATTATAATGTCTCCATAGGAACATGCAAACATTCTAACTGACCCAGAAATGAAAATTAATCTTCAGATCATAGATGTGCTTCCTCATTGTGATCACATAAAACTAATCTTGACTAGAAAATGGGTTAAAATGATATGCTTGTGTAAATAAAGGGCTAGACTAACAAGTGATCAACCGATAATAAACTTGAAAAAAATCCTACAAGATTCTTCAAACAAAATGAAAGTAAAATCCACTTAGACAATCCCAACAAAAATGACTCTATGAAAGGCTTATGTATATGTTGTCAATCAGGATTACACCTTTAGCTTAATGTGAAATCTAGCTATCCCACTGAAACATGGAAACTCTACCAGGTGGTGGGTTGTCCTAAAATGAGATAATAATCTCTAGAAGATATTCCAGTTCCTAAATAGTGCTCACCTAAAACTAAATATGTATGTGGGGAAACAGGATGAGAGAAATATGAATACTTAAAACCTAAATGAGGTGATAAACCAATGATTTTTATGAAACTTCAATTAAACCAACATAAATTATTGAAGATTCTAATGATTCTTAATACTCAGACAAGCATGCAATTACAAAAGTGTTTCTATGCAAGGACCCAAAATATTTTTCTTTGAAAGGAAAAAATAGGCTTTAACAATTTTTTGTAAAAGAATAAAGACACAAACAAAGACCTACAATTACAAGTATCTTGATTTGAACATGCAATAAGGAATATACTTTGAATGAAGGATAAAGACAACATAGAAACAAATAACACATATTATTCCACCTCAATAAATGGGAAGGAACCAATGTAATCATATAATCAAAGCTGAAAAAATATATGTTACAAAGTGTCCTTACAATCTACTCATAAGTAAGTAATGTGCAAAATATGTGAGGTAAAAGAAGTCTCCTAAAAAATGAGGTCAAAATACAATAAATAGGCCATATATCCCAAAGAATTAGATGCATGAGAAAATAAAAACACATAAAACTTCAAAGTCTAAGTGATCCTCAAACTCCACCGAATAAAGATCTAAACCAAAGTGTTTCTCAAAACTACCCCAAAACTGTGTTAAGTCCTCTAAAATCATGCAAAAATTGTGAGAAATGTATTTAAATATTCAGTTATCTACTCCAAGGGAGATAGACGGAAAAAAATACCCCATCGATAGTCGAGATCAAACCCTTTATTCAATTTTTAAATATGGCTATCGATCATCACTTAAATCAACCTACGAGCCAATAAAACAAGGCACATGGCATTCCTACATAGAATCTTGGTCCTACTTGACCACCGCTGACCACCCCTAAATAGGTGTCACCTTTTCAGAATGTTGCAAAGCCTAACCTCCTTGCATCTCTAGTTGAAGGCAATGCATTCACCGCACAATGAAAACATATCTGGTTACACGGCATCACTCTTTAGAAACCAGGACGCACAATCTCAGAGGGACATGTATCACCTTGTCACAATGCCTTGATGATTAATCATTGATCACTTTCTATTTAAGGAAATACGCTAGCCTCATGATCAAAATAGACTTTCTTTACCTTTATCTTCTTCAAAAACCCTGACCCATGACCTAGGCTGGACACGTGGCGAGTAGATGTAATCCATTAATGAATAAACATCATCATATCTTGAGATTAAGGCTTTATGCCCACCGTTAGATTAAAATTTGAAATTCTTGAAGCTTTATGTTTTCCTTTCTTAGTCATGTAATTGAAACCAAATATTCATTTTTTATCTAGCAACTTAGCACAACTCTTTATCTCCTGATCTCACAATGATGTGGAATATGTTGTTTCTGTTTCAAAATTAAATGTGGGTCATGGATCTTTTTTTATACTTGATCTGATCTTGTGGATGGTGCATGATCTTGAAGTAAATCCTTAGTTAATTTTTTATCTCACAACTTGGAGATCTCTTTAGTCACAGAATCTCCAGATAGACCCATAGTTACGACACATTTTTCATTTTTTCTCAGTTGCAGAATCTATGAATGCACCTGGGGTTAAGTGAAATGTATCAAGATTAAATGAGGCTCATTGATCTTGTCAGAGATGTGTGGTTCATGCTAAGTCTTGCAATCAAATGTCCAAGTACAAATATATTCAGCAATTATGCCCTAGCCATTGATGTAGTTTTGATCCAAGGGTGTCTGTGTGATCTCATTATGTACGCAGAGTTAGTATTTTCTTTCAGTGACTTGGAGACTACATTGTTGTGTTATCTCGTAATCACCCCTTGGTTTTCCAGATGAGGTTAAGTTTCTTCAGTGATGCCTCTTAGTTGTGCAATCTCCAGATTTGACTTGAGTTAAGGTTAAATTGTCGATGATATGTTTTTCCTTCAGTCACAAGATCTGCAGAAAGGGCCAGGGCCAAGTTAAGCCAAGATGAATTTTCAAAGATCAAATATGAACAATCCATGCACTGTATATCCTATGGATGGTTCATAATGTCATAATATTTTGCTGATGTCATGGAAAGTCTTGAGATTTTGTGCAGGTCATTGATCTTGCTAAGTACTTGCCTTAATCTTGTGGCTGGCATGTAATATCGCAATCAATTGACAAAGTACATAATTGTTTAGATATTTTATGCACATTATCAATCTTGTTTAGATATTGTGGTTTGCACATAGTCTCTAAGTAAAATCAAGGGTTCAAGAGTGATTTAGAGAATCAGATTTTATCTTTAGTCACGTAATCTCGGGATAGACTACTGTTAAAAGGTCAAGTCAAGTTAGTCAGAAACCTTTGTTGCATAGATATGATCTAGACCATTGATTAAAGAGAAGATCTGAGGGATTGTGTGTAATCTCCCAACATACCTAGAGTTAGTGAAGTGTTCTCATGACTTAGAGATTACACAGTCATGTGATCTCATGCTAAAGTCGGGTTTAAATACTAGTTAAAGGCTGAGGATAAAGGATGAACTAAAGTGTAGGCAAGTTTGATAAGACCATGAGGCTGGTGTAGTGCCTTAATCACAAGATGAACAAGATATATCTATTGAGGCAATATGCCTATCTTCCATGTGTACACGGTGGGTTCAAAGAAACATCAGGGTAATTGAGTTAAAGACCAGTCATGTCAAATTTGATTCAATGGATAGCGTAAAGCCTCAATGAAAATTTGCACAAGATCTAACCTTTAAGGAATTGCACCTACTTGACGCGTCTCTTTTCTAGTAATCTTAGGTTAGAAAATAGAAGGGATTTATCAGAGCCAGTAGAAAATTTCCACGTAGATGTCAGTGGGACCAAAGTTGCCATGTTGTAAGGGGTGCCAAAGTAAAGAAAGAGATAAAGGGAGAACAAGTATTTTTTGATTCAATGGTAGGTGTAATGGCTCAAAGAAGATTTAATCAAGATCTATCCATGAAGGAATTGTGCCTTTCTGCCACATGTCTAATCTGATTGTGAGCCTAGGTAACTTAAAAGTATCTACAAATATGTTTTAAAGTTATGCAACGTCTTGATCTCAATCATCTAAATTGTTGTACACACCACCTGTGACCATTATAATTGTAATTTAAATATTTGAATCGATTTTCAGAGGGTTTCATGGCAGTCGACCAATATTTTTGATATCAAAGTTATTAATGACTAGATATGATCTTATGAATCGATTCTCAACAATTGTTAAAGGCCTCAGTGGTAGAAAACTGATATACTGAGATGCATTGAAGACACAGTTGACAGATAGAGCTTTAGAATTAGAGGATAAATACATATAGAAACAACTAGTCATTTCTCCATTGATGTGAACTTTTCCCAAGGTCATTCCTTTGCATTTATTGCACTCAGGATACTACACTCACATCTATGGATTAGGGAAAAATGATTACAATTCAGATCTGCACAAATTGAAGAGAAGAGATAGGGTTTCAACTTGAAAATATAATTGAATGCTTGACCTGATTGGTTGTAAAACCTAACCCTAAATGGTCTAAAGATTATAGCATTCTTGTTCCTATAAAATAATATTCAAGACCATTTAGTAAGGGCTATAGATTTGGGAAAGTAGAAAGCATTATGCTTATACTTGTTTCTAGTCTAGGAGATAGTAGATGTATTTTTAGAATGTATCAAGATAGAATAGAAAGCTTATGATCTTTTGTATATTATTGAATTGTGTATTTCCTTGTCATATTTTTGTAGAAGCAATTTTAATCATACTTAATATAAGTATTCTCAGGTTTTAAGTCTCTCCTTTGTGATATCTCTATGAGTTGTATGTTTTATGGCTTACTGTATAAGTTTTTCTTATACATATGTGTATTCCACAAGTCTTTGATCCTACATCAAATTAAAATGCTTTGGATATTAAATTGATTCTAACTAGTTAGCTAATTAAGAATCTTGTAGTGTGTGATCTGAGATATTTATGTTTGTGGCTTTGAATATTTACCAATAGGATGTTTCAACTTCAATATTTTATTTAGGAATTTTCCCAATGGATAAGGCACTGATCTAAAGCAAGTATTTTCTATGGAGATATAAGTCTGAGTGGTTTGGCTATGTTTTGTCCAACAAATAAAAATCAAACTCATTACCAAATTTCTTTACATTTATAGTTGTTCTTATGATTCCACCCATGGTAGTGGAGAGTGAATGAATGCTATGTTGGCATTTAGTACTTACTTAGCATTTATCCATTGTTCAAATCCAGAAGTAGAAGGTGTTGTAAAGAATTGAGTTTAGTCTGGATTAGCTGTAACAACCTTGGTTTTAAAGAGCCAAAAGTGCAAAGGGAAGTCTTGTCCCTATAGTTAGTCCAGTTCTCTTGCAGATCTTCCATACTTGGAGCTAACCACTCCTAACATCAATATCAAGGCATATTGGTAGCTTTAAATAGCATAAACATTTTCTAACATCAAGAAGATGGAAAATCTACTAGGGATAGTGCAGTAAATTTTCATAACTAGCCAATAAGTTGATCATTGGAAGCATAGAGTTTGTCAAGATTCACCTTTCTTATTATTTTATCCTAATAGTACTCTATTTGCAAACATTCATATCAGTTAGTGTTGTGAACCCAACTAGTGTTTGGTGGGGACTCTGAGTATTCTCTACAACAGTGCTGAGTATTAAAAAAATCATTTCGTCACACACTTTCCAATATGAGTTACAAAAGGACTAGGTCTCGGGAAAGAGGACATCCTGAAGATAGGTTGGGAAATATGTTCCCAACTACATCCAAGTTTGATCACCCTAGAAGAGAAAGGGATACTAGAGGTATCCCTTAAGATGAAAGACAAGAAGATGAAATTACAGAAGAAAGACAAGGCCAATGTAGCCAAGAAGGAAATACATCTGAATATGAAGAGGCTACAGATGTGGGACTGGGTTCAAATAAAGATTATAGTTCTAGTGAAAGAGAGGAAGAGGGGATTGATACCACTATCTCAGATTTTGAAGTTTCCTCTGAAGAACTTAATGAAGAGGAGGAACTTATCAAAAGACAATTGGTCATCATAAAACAAAGGAAGAAAGAATGGGCCAATAAGAAAAGGCAATCTTAGATGAGGGATGGTAAATAGAGATGACAATTGTTAAAATGACTAGAAACCAGACATGCTCAAGGATCTGAGAAGGATGAAGAAGGGCTTGCCACTCACCAAAATACTAATTCTCAAGGTTCCAAGGACAAGAGAAAGCAAGGAATGGAAAGGGTTAAAATAAATGAACCCAAGAATCTCAAGGTCCCAGTAGATCAAATGTGTAAATTGGACATGGATCTTGAAAGAGCTATGGTTGAAAAGGAGATCATAGCTAAAGAACTTGAGAAGGAAGAGTTCGAGGATGCTACTTTGGAGATGAAGAAGAGTGTTGATTTTCTTAGAAAAACAACAAGGCATGTTCATGTTGGTCTTGAAGTAGCTACAACATCAAATACTAAAGCTTCTACTTCTCAAGATGATACTACATTTCAAGGAAAGTCCACTCATGCAAAAAGTTACAAGAAATTGTATTTTCATAATATCCTTGGTTATCCTAATGTAGTTCCAAGTGAACTTAGAGATAACCTTCCCAAATTTTCTGGGAATAATGTAATTACATGTGAAGAACACTTGAAAAAATTTAAGGATATGATGGATGGTTGTGAAATTGCGCATGAGGATGTATTAATGAAACTTAATATTCAGTCTTTAGTAGAAGATGCTAGAGAATTGTTTAAAGGGTTACCTTATGTAAAGTATAAATTGGATGGTCTTTTAAATAGGGTTTTAATAATGGGTATTTTCATATAAAAGAGACCCTATACCATATTCAACCATGTAAATTTAATTTTTATGATAAAGAATGTAAAGCTAGAAATGTTTGCAAAGAATAATGGAGTAAAATACATACCTCACATCATAGCAGATCTGGAAATACCCCTTTTTCGATGAATTTTTTAAGTTTCTAGAAAATCTACAACCAGATCTAAAACAAAAATGTAGAGATGAAGAAAACCCATAAATATTTTTTGGATATGAATTAGTTCTGATTTTGACCCAAAAATGAATGTCACCTTTGACCCAAAATTTCCGATTCTGACCCAAAATTTCCAATTCTGACCCAAAACAAAATCTCAATTTTGACCGAGAACAGAATGTCAATTCTGAGCCAAAATGTCTGATTCTAACTTGCAACTCCCAAAATAGCACCTACAAATATCTGAAAAATGGGGTTTTGAGGTGGCTATATAGGGTTTTTCCTTAGTGAAACCCCCATTTTGGTGGTTTCCACATCAACTAATAGCCTAATGTAATAGAATGTATGTTTTTTTTCTCTTAAGAAGAGATTTGAATGTATAATGCTAAGATCTAATCCTCTATATTGAAACCCTAGCATGAATTGAAAATGAGAGAGCAATGCATAGATTTGAATATAATAAAGAAAGCATACCAAGCCTCCAAGGCTAAAGTATTCCTACCAAACTCACAATCTGTAGTTTCTACCCCATGATAGTATATTTTGAATGCTTGAATGTTGAAAATGGTAGATCAAAGAAGAAGGAAGGGAGGAAGGAAGGAAGAACTCTTTCTTGCTCCAATGAAGATCCACAATAGCTTGTCCACAAAAATGCTTGTATGTATTAAGGCATCATCATATCTTGTCCTTCTTTATCATCCTCTTGCATTCTTGCATCATCATCATGTCATAAGCATAATTTTGTCATGTCATCTCACAATTTCCTTTCATAAAGAATGAAGGCAAAAGAGAGTGTTTATATAGAGATCTCAAGATAGACCTCCTAGGGAAATGCAAGGGACCCAAATTAAAATTTATCTTTGAAATATGGTCCAATTACAATCACCAATCAAGGAGGGTATGTATTAATTAAAATATCAGAGAAAACACTTCCAAACCTGGACCCGGGGACATATTTTTAGGTTAGGAACCCCCATAAGCTCTAGATCTGAAAGCTAAGACCAACCCCCGATAGAGGTCAAAATTAACCTTGACCTTGACCTAGGTCAATGTCAACCTCCAAATTGACCTGGTTCAAGGTCAACCTCGATTCTAACCTAGGTCAAAATTGTCTTCAACCCTGACTTGAGGTTTCAGGCAGGTCACCTTAAGAAATCTGCAAGATTCCTAGGTTAGGTGGGGACCTAGGAAGGTGAGAAAACAAACTAGAGTGCTAGGGAGAGGCACAAAGGCCATAGAGGAGTTATGATGAATATTAGGAGATCTAGTACACAGGTTAATATAAATCCATAGAGAAGTAAATTAAGGAGGATCCATAGGATCCTAACCCTAATTTCACCCAGAAATGTAGAATAAAGTGTAGATACATCCTAAAATGCAAATCTAATATGCAAGTGTACTAAATGAGGGTGCTAAACCTACCAAAATTGAAGTTTTTCCATTTTAAGATGATACATTTAGCCCGCATTTTATCCTAGATATGACACTACATGAATATGCAAGCCAAAGTAAGAAAACATCATAACGTAAAAAGGATATAACCAAGTCCTCAATGTGGAGATCCTGCAAGAAACCGTTAGTACCCGCAACCTGTAGCACACAAGGTTAATTAAAATCCCCTTAGAGCACCTAAGACTTACTAGGATGAATTTGATAAGTGCATAGAGCCCCATATGCCCCCTCTTTCAGCTTACTCATTCTGGAAGGTGAAACAGGGTGATAAGGTTAGACCTATACATTGGATATGCATTTTATTGAAAAGTTCTTTCCTAAACTAGTTATAAGGATTCCTAACCTTCCTATAACTATTCAGTGGGTTGGGTATCTAAATCACAATTCCAACGCCACTGAGGGCACTAAAAATAGAGCTACCAAACTCAAGTTATGATGAAAAGAGTGAATGTCTACCTAAATGCATATGAAGGAAATTTCTAATTTAAAAAAAGTAAATTCAAATGAAACCCTAATAAAACCCTAATTCAGCTATAAATAAGATAAAGAAACACTTAACTTCTCATTCTTACCATTTACTTAGTTTATGAAAAGAAGCAGAATGTGGAAGAGAGAAGAACTTCGAGCAAGATGCATGGAGATCCTGAGAGAGTGCTTAGCCATAGAACAACCACTTGCTGACGTAAGTTATTTTTTTTTATATTTGTGGTTGGAAAATTCATTTTTTCATAGGTATGTTCAACCTTGACCCAAAAAGGTTGACCCTGACCCAGTTATGTCAACCTTGACCCTTTAAGGTAAACCATAATTGGGGAGGTCTCATCCTTTCTAGGGATAAGGTCAAACCTGACCTGAAAAGGTCAACCTTGAACCAACAAGGTCATCCTTGACCTGGTCAAGTGGGTATTATAGTTTCTTGATGATAGAGTATTGGTATAATGTTTGTCCTGTCAGGATCTTGTCCATCTCTGAGAGCACCCCTGTAGAGGGCTATTGCTAATTTTCAAAGAGAACTTGTCCGAGCTACAACAGGATGAGATATAGATATTGAGAGATATGGGGTTGTACTGGGTAGAAGTCTTACCATAGATGAGGTTCTGTCAATCCATGATATCAGACATGATAGAGAGGTGGGATGAGGATACTTGTTTCTTCCATCTTCCCTAAGGAGAGATAACGATCACACTAGAGGATGTGCATAGGATCCTATGAATTCCAGTTTGATGGGATCCTATTAGACCAAGAGTGTAGTGGGGTCCTATTGAGGTCCTCTCAGATGGGGACTATTGTTTAGGACAAGTACCACAAATGAGGACCCGCGAAGATCATATCAATCTATCAGGCATACTAGCAGGCTTGACACCTTTGGTAAGGAAAGTGATGTTGTGTATACTCTCTTTAGTTTTAATACCCAACACAAAGGGTACATTATTTTTAGCACCATTCACTCATCTCATACGTAGGATGGAGGGTGAAAGGACTATCTTCTCATGGGGTCGCAGCATGTTAGCCCATCTCTACCATGAGTTATGTCAGTAGTGAGATACCAGCGGGAGAGTCTCATAGTATGCACCTTGATATAGGTTTGGATGTTTGAGAAATACACATGTACACAAGAATAGGGTGTTCCAGTGATGGTATATGTGAGCACACCAAGATCCTTTGCCTACCCACTAGCAGATCTATGGCAGTACGGGGTATCCTCTTTTGGAGGGTATGCCTCGACCGTATAGTAGGTGTTGATGTGATATGGAGACCGGACTATCAGATGATCAAATGGGCATATATTCCACACCAAATGAGACACTCATAGTAGTGCAAGCTCCTAGAGGGTCCTACAAGTCATGTAGTGATGCTATATTACTATAATACAGTGATGGGATAGTTTGGTCTGATATTGTCGTGCGTAAAACTATGGAAAAACACACAGACAAATTTTTTTTGTTAAAACACAAGTACATACAACTAACAATGGATGTGTTGAGGAAAGGTGATAACATGGTGAAGTTAATCTTCAATTTGCAAGGTATATTCATAGATTGATCTAGGGTCACACCACTTATGAATGCAGAGTTGGAGCATCAACATGTCACATGGGTCACATGAACTCTAGGATCAGGTTGAATTAACTATGGTTTTATGTTTAACCATGTGTAGTATCATGATGGTAATTAATTGCTAAGAACACATGATGAATTAATTTGACCTTATGTATGCTTTAATTCTTAACCTTGATTACAACTTAATCCATTTAAATCAAATACTAATTCTCTTTCGACATTAACTACTAACATCTATAAACAACCTCGATATAACTATTTCACACACACATTAGTTAAATAATAAAAGAGAACTAAATTAATCTCAAGAATTAATATGTATAACCTTTCTTAACTACCCTTTGGACCCACTTAAATATATATATTAAAATATCCACTAATATAAGAACTAATTAAATTCTACTCCCTTTTTAAACAAACATACACGAAACATTTACTATTTGACATAATTAAAATTTAATAACAAATTCACCATACCAATAAACTATTAATTTAAATCTAATAATCATACTCTAACCTAATTTCCTAACTTACTAATATCAAATCTAATTAAATTCTTCCCTTATTAAAAAAACACATGCAATCCTAATTCATTAATCCCCTAACAAAATTAAATTAACCTTTAATAAAACAATTAAATTAATCCTCTAGTAAAAGCAATTTACCTCTAACCCCTTTGATGAGCAATATATATTCCAAATAACATAGGAAAATTAAATTAACTACTAACTAATATTAATAATTCCTTTTAACTAATTAACCATTGGATAACAATAGAATATTATTTAAAAAGGTTAATTCCATCCTAAATAAATCTGAACATGTTAAAAAAAGAACCTATTAATACTAATCCTAATCCTAATCAACTAAACTAACTAACCCTACTAACTAGCTTACCTACCCTATCCCATCACCCATCACCCATCACCCCTATTCCCAAGGCCTCTAGAAGTGGCTAGAAAAGAATTTAAATCTAAATGATCAAATTGGTGGAACTTTGCAAGCATCCCCAACAAAGGGTTCAATTAGGTTCCTAATGAATCAGTTAGGCTTAGGTTTACATTGCCAAACTTAGTAGACATGTCATTACATAAACACATAATGAGTGTCAAGTGACATAATACAACATTGACATGTCACTGATTACATAATGAAAACACCTAATACATACATACAATTTTACGGTCACAAATAAAATCACTTAAACAATGAGGTTTGAACCTCTTTATTAGGTTCAACCTTGGCTTTATAGTTTGCACATATGGTTGGTTACTTATTCTTCGATTGATTCCATGGTTCTCTTTCCTGCACACTAAACTCGAGCATCAATAGTCCAAGATAATAAAATCACATGCAATATACATATTCAATTCATACCTAGCAACATTAATCAATAAGCATAATTAAATTCCTAATTATAATTTTCATACAGAAATGTTTAATACATAACAATTCCATAATAATCATGACATAACATCCATGAAATAATCCAGTCTAATCATGATCCGATCTTCTCACCAATTCACCTATCTAAACATGTATAATCAAAATCAACCACCTATTCTAGGTCTAATCCATATCAAAAGTAATCCATACAATATAATCATCATCATAACATAATAGCTCGAGTGTTTGTTAGGATAATCAAAAGGTTTATCAATGTATCAAAATAAGTGTATCAACTGAGCTTTGATGGCTCGGGGTGAGGCCTTACATCCTCCCCCACTAGGCATGAACTTCCTCCTAGAGTTCATCAAAAACATATGGGTACTAAGATGTCATCTGTACTGCATCCTCCCATGAAATCGTGACCTCATCATAACAATCCTACTGGACCCTAACTTGGTCCAGCTCTTGGCCTCAAAGTGCAAGGGTCCATCTAGTTATAATACTAATTGGCTCCAATGCTAGTTGTCCATCCGAATCCACCTGCAAGGCATCCCAATATATCACGAGACTCATAATAAATATATTTTCATAATACAGATACATGAAACACATCATGGATGCGTGACAGGCTGGGTGGCAAGGCTATATGGTAGGCAACTAATCCTATCCTCTCTAATATCTCAAAAGGTCCAACAAAGCGAGGCGCTAACTTAGAGCCCTTTCTAAAATGGATTGGACTCTTATGTGGGTGCACTCTCAAGAAGACCCTATCTCCTACCATATACTCACAATCAACCCACTTCACATCTGCATACTTCTTTTGTTGATCCTGAGCCTCTCTAAGATGTTGTCTAATCAAGACTACCTACTGCTCCATAACCTTGATGAACTAGGGTCCAATAGATACTCTATCCTCAATCCTATCCCAACTCAGTGGTGTCCTTCATGGTCTACCGTACAAGGCCTGATATTGTGGCATACCTATAGAAGAATGATGCCCATTATTATAGGATAACTCAACCAGATGTAGGTATTCCTCCCACTTGACCTGATTGTCCATCACATACATACGTAGCATATCCTCTAACACTTGGTTAACCCTCTCTATCTGTCCATTTTTCTGAGGGTGATATGTCATACTAAAATTTAGTCTAGTGCCCAACGCTGCCTGTAACTCTCTCCAAAAAGATGATGTGAACAAGGAGTCTCTATCAGAGATGATCTTATGGGGAATGCCATGAATTCTAACAATATCCTACAAAAATACCTGAGCTACCTCTCATGCTGTGAATGTAGTATGCATGGGTGAGAAGTGGGAAACCTTGTTCAACATGTTGACTATCACCAAGATGGCATCATGGTGATGAGAAGACATAGGGACCAACAATGAAGTCCATAGATATAGTATCCCACTTCCACTGGGCAATCTCATGTGGCTGCAGGAGCCCACCTAGATGACTGTGCTCTACCTTCACTCTCTGGCACTCTAGACATCTAGAAACTATGCTAGCAATTTGCAATCTCATGCCTAGCCAATGATACAATTGTCTCAGATTGGCATGTAACTTCTTAACTCCTGGATGAGCTGCATAAGGTGCTTTGTGAGCCTCAAGCACAACAAACTCTCGCAAGTCACCCATAGAAGGTAAATAGATGCATGCCCTATGACATAGAAGTCCATTGGAGTCTAAAGAATACTCTACAAATCTCCCCTCAAGGGGTCTCTGAGAATGGATAAAATGAAAAACATCCACATATAATCCATCCTCTGGCAAGTGATGCAAAATGTGCTCCCTCAAATCTATACTAGAAGTCATAGATGAGAGCTCATGTCACCTCCTACTCAAGGCATCTGCAACTACATTCTCCTTCCCCTTGATGTAATGAACATAAAAATCATACTCACACAAAAAATCCATCCATCTCCTCTGCCTAGCATTAAGATTGGGCTGTGTAAAGATATACTATAGACTCTGGTGATCTGAATGAAGCTCAAATTGGTGACCTAGAAGGAAGTGTCACCATCTCACTAAGGCATGAACCACCACTATGAGTTCTAGGTCATGAGTAGGATAATTAAGTTTGTGAGCCTTTATCTTCCTAGACTCGAAAGCTATAGGATGACTCTCCTACATAAGGATTGCTCCTAAACCATCCAATGAAGCATCCGTACATACAACAAAATCTGCTAAAGGATCTAGCACTACTAAAATTGGTGTGCTAGTGAGGGCTCTCTTGAGCTCCTAGAAAACTCTCTCACACTTCTCTATCCATTCATACTTCTTCCCCTTTCTCTAAAGGGAAGTGATGGGATGAGCTACTCTAGAAAATCCTACCACGAAGCATTTGTAATATCCTGCTAAGCCCATAAAACTTTTGACCTTAGTGACACTGGTGGGTGCTGGCCAATCCATAATGGCTCTAATCTTCAATGGGTCTATAGAGATCCCATCACCAGATATAACATGACCAAGATAATGCACCTTGGGTCTAATGAAGGAACACTTTGATAAGCTACCATATAACTAATTCTCTCTCAAACGCTACAGAACCTGTCTCAGATGCTCCTCATGCTCCTCCTCATTGCGAGAATATATAAGAATGTCATCAAGGATCACTACCACAAATTTATCCAAGAATGTATTAAATACTCCATTCATGAGGCTCATGAACATAGTTGGAGCATTTGTGAGACCAAATGGCACTACTGTGAACTCATAGTGACCATACCTCATGCGAAAAGTAGTCTTATGGATATCACTTTCCACAATCCATAACTAATGGTACCCCGACTTCAAATCTATCTTCTAGAACACTCAGGCACCCTGTAACTAATCAAACAAATCATCGATCACGGGGAGTAGGTATCAGTTCTTAATTGTTACTTTATTCAACTGTCGATAATCAATGCACAATCTAAGTGATCCATCCTTCTTCTTCACAAAAATCAATGGTGCACCCCAAGGTGATACACTAGGTCGAATATGCCCTTTCTCCAAGAGATCTTCTAACTAAATCTTGATCTAATTGAGCTCATGTGTGGTCATCTTGTAAGGTGCTCTAGATACAGGATCGACTCTTGGTACAAGATCTATGTGAAAATCAATTGCCCTAGGTGGAGGCATACTAGGTAGCTTGGTAGGAAATACATCTACAAACTCCTGAAGAATAGGATAATCCTCAAGTGAAGGCTCCCCCTCTGAATCCTCCTCTCCATCACTAATGGTGATGGAAAATAACTAACATCCCTTATGCATGCACTACCTAAGCTGCATAGCAGAAATCTTGCAAAGGGATACGGGTCTTTGTACCCCAAATATCACCATAGAAGTACGATGATCATCAACACACTCAAACCTCTTCTGACGACAATCCATCTTGGTGCTATGGGCATATAGCCAATCCATGCCAAGGACTACATCATAAGAACCTAGAGGGGTAATGTGGAGATCATTCATTGTGATTAAGTCTCCAATTTGAATCTAACAACTATGAACTAAGGAACTAACATACATTCTAGCTCCTGAAGCTAACTCAACCTCCCAACTGACATCCTATCTAACTACCACTAGCCTGCAACGCTCCACAACATAGAGAGATATAAAGGAGTCTATGGATCCTAAATCAAACAAAATAGAAACACTGATACCCTGAATCATACCTATGGCCTCTATGACCGTGGCCTGGTGCTTGGCCTGGCGGTTATCAACTGCAGCAAAAACTCTATGGGATCTACCCATATCTCCAACTATAGGCTCGGAGGTATCCACTGTCTAACCACTAGTTGACTGGCCCTGTGGGCACTCTCTTGCTATATGACCCATACCACCACAAGTGTAACATGGTCCTCTGGTATGAATCTGCACTCCATGTGATCTAGACTACTATGGTCCTCTGGTCCTACTGTAATTACTATAACTACCCTTGGGAGGACTGCTGAGTCCTAGCTAGCTGTGCCTGAGGGGTCTGTGTCCTCTGATCTTGTCTAGGACCCTAAGACTGACACTATTTGGGATTAGAGCCCTAATAACCCTATAAATGCCTTTGTCTAGAATCTTGCTGGGATCCCTACTGCTAAGACTATTGACCCTTAAAGGATTCTATTGAGTGATTATGTTTCCCTTTCATAGGGGGTCTCTACTGTCCTAACTGCTGGGAAGAGGGGTTTTGGTGCTGAGATCAATCCTGGGACTTATGTCTAGTACAGATGTCCTCAGCTACAAGTGCCATCTCAACTGTCTCTCTGAATGTGGTAGGAAAGGCTAGGTGTACTATTCCCTGAAGAGACATTTTAAGTCCCTTAATGAAACAATGGATACATATTTTCTCTTCCTTCATGTAATCAACATAGGGAAGGAGCTTCAGAAATTGACTCTCATACTGGGCCACTGTGAGGCCTCTCTGCTAGAGATCATGGAACTCCTCTATCTGTCTCTATCTAGAATTCTTGGAGAGATACCTCTCTCAAAATTGGGCTACAAAAGTCTCCCAAGTGAGTGTGTCAATACTCACTTCACCTATGGACACCTCCTACTCCCACCAAGTGGAAGCCTTGTCTCGTAGGAGATGGACTGCAAGTCGTGCCTTTAGATTACTCCCATAAGGGCACAATCCAAAACATCACTATAAACTCTGTAACCAGGCCTCTACTACTAACCCATCAGTGGATCCCAAAAACAAGGGTGGCTAGAGTCATAATAACTCTCAGATGTCATCTCCAACATCTCTAGGGGGTCTCTCTCTGGCACATATCTCATGCTTGCATGGTATTACAACCCGATGAACTGACTCACCCTCCTGATCATCATTACCCTCAACAGACCTGGGTGGGGGACTCCTACTCCTCTCTCTGCTAACTGCTCTAGCATTTTCTGAAATATGTTCTTCCCCTTCAGGAATCTCCTACTGAACTATGGGTGGTAGTCTCTTTTGAATCACCCCAATTAGATTTTGGAGAACATCCAAAATATCCTGGTTAGGGTTTTGAGGTGGTGGTGGTGGTGGAGGTGGTGGATCCTCCTATCCTGCCCCAACATGGGGAGCTCTACGACCTCTACCTTGTCAGTTAGCTCTAGTGATGGCGGGCATCCTACACAATCATTTAAGTTTTGAATGAGTTGAAACGTAATGGGTTAGGTTCCTAGTGTTGAAACATAGCTCTGATACCAAAATATCATGCCCAAAACTAGGGAAAAACACAGACAAAAATATTTTTTTGTTAAAACACAAGTACATACAACTAACAATGGATGTGTTGAGGAAAGGTGATAACATGGTGAAGTTAATCTTCAAGTTGCAAGGTATATTCATAGATTGATCTAGGGTCACACCACTTACAGATGCAGAGTTGGAGCATCAACATGTCATACGGGTCAAAAGAACTCTAGGGTCAGGTTGAATTAACTATGCTTTTATGTTTAACCATGTGTAGTATCATGATGGTAATTAATTGTTAAGAACACATGATGAACTAGGTTGACCTAATGTATGCTTTAATTCTTAACCTTGATTACAACTTAATCCATTTAAATCAAATACTAATTCTCTTTCGACATGAACTACTAACATCTATAAACAACCCCGATATAACTATTTCACACACACATTAGTTAACTAATAAAAGAGAACTAAATTAATCTCAAGAATTAATATAAATAACCTTTCCTAACTACCCTTTGGACCCACTTAAACATATATATTAAAATATCCACTAATATAAGGACTAATTAAATTCTACTCCCTTTTTAAACAAACATACATGAAACATTTACTATTTGACATAATTAAAATTTAATAACAAATTCACCATACCAATAAACTATTAATTTAAATCTAATAATCATAATCTAGTCTAATTTCCTAACTTACTAATATCAATTCTAATTAAATTCTTCCCTTATTAAAAAAAGCACATGCAATTGTAATTCATCAATCCCCTAACAAAATTAAATTAACCTTTAATAAAACAATTAAATTAATCCTCTAGTAAAAGCAATTTACCTCTAACCCCTTTGATGAGCAATATTTATTCCAAATAACATAGTAAAATTAAATTAACTACTAACTAATATTAATAATTCATTTTAACTAATTAACTATTGGATAACAATAGACTATTATTTAAAAAGGTTAATTCCATCCTAAACAAATCCGAACATGTTAAAAAAAGAATCTATTAGTACTAATCCTAATCAACTAACCTAACTAACCCTACTAACTAGCTTACCTACCCTATCCCATCACCCCTATTCCCAAGGCATCTAGAAGTGTCTAGAAAAGAATTTAAATCTAAATGATCAAATTGGTGGAACTTTCCAAGCATCCCCAACAAAGGGTTTAATTAGGTTCCTAATGAATCAGTTAGGCTTAGGTTTACATTGCCAACCTTAGTAGACATTTCATTACATAAACACATAACGAGTGTTAAGTGACACTATAACATGACATAATACAACATTGAAATGTCACTGATTACATAATGAAAACACCTAATACACACATACAATTTTACGGTCACAAATAAAATCACTTAACAACGAGGTTCGAACCTTTTTATTAGGTTCAACCTTGGCTTTATAGTTTGCGCATATGGTTGGTTACTAATTCTTTGATTGATTCCATGGTTCTCTTTCCTACACACTAAACTTGAGCATCAGTAGTCCAAGATAATAAAATCGCATGCAATATACATATTCAATTCATACCTAGCAACATTAATCAATAAGCAGAATTAAATTCCTAATTATAATTTTCATACAGAAATGTTTAAAGCATAATAATTCCATAATCATCATGACATAACATCCATGAAATAATAAAGTCTAATCATGATCCGATCTTCTCATCAATTCACCTATCTAAACATGTATAATAAAAATCAACCACCTGTTCTAGGTCTAATCCATATCAAAAGCAATCCATACAATATAATCATCATCATAATATAGTATCTCGAGTCTCTGTCAGGATAATCAAAAAGTGTATCAATGTATCAAAATAAGTGTATCAACTAAGCTATGATGGGTCAGAGTGAGGCCTCACAAATATAGGGGTCCCTAGAATAGTACCTTGGTATATATACCTGACTAGATACTATCAGAGACCCGATGCTATACGTCGACCTATAGTAGCAGATATTGTAGATAGGGAGATAGATGAGACCGAGGATACAAAGGTAGCTCTTGATGTATCCTATTAAGGTATTAGAAGAGAGTATATTATATATTGGTTTCTATAGAGAACCCACTCGATCTTCCCTGATGACTATCCCATAGGTGATCTAGGTCTCTCAGAGAGGACACACTTAGGTAGTGACGTACCAGTGGAGAAGGAGGAGGATCAAATAGACTAGGAGGAGCCCATCTCTGAGGGAGATCCTATGGAGGAGGATAGAGTAGACGAGAGAGCATAGCTCTAGAGAAGAAGAGGGAGCAAGGGAAAGAGAAGAAGAGATGCCCCCATGCAATAGTTTAGGTGTAGATGAGCGTGTTGTCTATGCTCTAACACTGAGATCACAACGAACTCCCCGTGCTCATATAGAGACACAACCACCTAGACCTAGACAAAGCAAGCGTCGAGGGGTTAGTCACTCCATTCCCCCATAATCTTGATCCTTTAATCATGCTCAGGATAAAGATCCAGGTATGAAATATGCATTATATTTGGATATTTTTATTGAATGTTTTATTGTTTCCAAATGAAGCACTTAAATATAAATATGTTTGAATTATGAAGCTAGCGTAGCAGACTGGATGATATTTGTATCTGATATCCTAATGGATACATGTATATCCTACCAACTACTAGCTCATGTGTGAGAGTCCCTCATTAGATAGAGAGATCCTGGCAGACATGTAGATGTTTTTGCATGTGTCTAGTGAGAGCTACGCTTATGTAGAGAGAGAGAGAGAGAGAGAGAGAGCTAACCTACAGAGAGGCTGGGAACGTAACTATGAGATGAGCATATCAAGGAGCTGCACATGGAATACCATATTGAGATTCTCAGCCTCACACCATAAATTAGAGAGAGTTGGGAGCCATCGACCCTCAAAGCGTAGAGATAGAGATTAACATATAGGGCACATGTGCCATATATGTATCAAACTCATAGAAGTTTATATATGAAAATTTTTCTTTGCCCAGTTAGTTCTATTATTGATTACAATATTTTTTTACCAATACATAAAACTTAATAGAAAAAATAATTAAATCATATATGAATGTATTCAAATCACATAACCTATAAAAAAAACTACTATTCTATAAGGAATACATAAATTCACAAAGAAATAATGATGTACTAGGGATAATAACATTTGAGATGCATAATATTAATAGGTTCCTTAAGAGGGACACCATTCATATCAGAAATATTATAAGCACCTGAAGCAAAGTCCTCAATTACTATGAAAGGTCCAAGCCAATCAGGGCTAAACTTCCCATTTTCACCAGGTAAAGCATTCACATTCCTTTGATTTTAATACAAGACTAAATCACCCACCAAAAATGACCATTCAATTACCTTACAATTATATTGTTTCTAAAGTGATTTATGGTAAGCCTTTATATGTTCCAAAGCATTTATTCATTGTTCATAAAAAAATTCTAATTCCTATAATAGTTGTTCCCGAAAAGTATCCTTGTCCATTATCCGATGAAATGAAACAGACAAGAAGGTATTTCTAATTCTAAGGGAATAATAGCATCAGTACCATAAACAATATTATAAGGAGAAGTACTCGTGGCAGTATGAACACTAGCCCTATAAGCCAATAAAGCATAATTAAGTTTGGTATGCCAATCCTTCACATGGTTATTAACTATTTTCCTTAATATTTTCTCAATAAATTTATTCGATGCTTCAACTTGACCATTAGATTGAGGATAGTAGGGAGTAGAAAATCTATGCTGAATACAATATTTCTCCAAGAATTTCATGACTTCTTTATTCTTGAAAGAAGTGTTGTTATCTAAAACTATAGTTGAAGGAATACCAAATCATGCTATAATATAATTAAGGATGAAATCAAAAATAACATCCACGGTAATAGAATGGAGAGGAATAGATTCCAAAATCTTTGTAAAGTAATTTGTAGCTATCAGGATGTATGTATGTCCTTGAGAAGAAGCTGGTGAGATTCTTCCAATAAGATCAAAACCCCAAATACTAAAAGGCCATGCATCAAATTGATTACGAATCTCACGAGTAGGAACATGAATTAAATTACCATGTTGCTGACACTAAGGAAACTTCTTAACAAATGTAAAGGAATCTTGTTCCATTATTTTCCAATAATATCTCATTCTAAGAAGTTTATTGACTAAAGACTTCCCACCAAAATGTCCCCCACAAGAACCAAAATGAGCTTCTGCTAAAGCTATTAGAATTTTTATGCTATCGAGACATCTTAATAGAAAACCATTATAAGAGAGTTTATAAGGCATATCTCCCAACATTATATAACATACTACAATATTCCTAATATAATTACACATGTTCCTTATTTCTGATTCTGGAAAAGTACCATCTTTCAAAAAATGAAAGATATGTGAATACCATTCATCCAAATGAAAGTTAAAACAATCAACAGTAACCTTATTAGAAATTACAGGGTGTTTAAGAGTATGTATAGTAAACTAAAAGTCTTCGGCATTATTCTCAAGACAAACAAAAGAAGCTACACTTTCCATGACATCTGCATGTTGATTATCTTTCCTAGGTAAAGTATAAACCATATAAGAAGAAAATTGTGAAATAATATCAAGAGCCAAATCTCTATATTACATCATTTTATCATTCTTACTCTGATAACCTCCTCTGATTTGTTCGACAAACAATTGCGAATCCCCATAGATTTCCAAGTTTTTAATATGAAGGGATGAAGCTTCTCATAAGCCAACTATATGAGCTTCATATTCCACAATATTGTTAGTACAAGGAAAGGTCAATTTATATGACATAGGGATCAGTTTCTTTGTAGGAGGGACCAAGATAATATTAACATGAAAATTTGTCTTACATCGAGAACCATCAAAATATAATTTCCAAACATCCTCTTGCTTGATAGCTAGAATGCTCTCATCAGGGCATTCTTTTTAGGTAACACTTGTATCAGAATGAGGAAAAGGATCTTTAGCTAAATAATCAGTTAAATCTTGTCCTTTTAATTGACTTTTGAGAAATGAAATTAAGATCGAATTCTGTAAGTAACATCACCCACTTTGCTAGACAACCAAAGAGATCCATCTTTGTGAAAAGGTGTTTTAGAGGATCAAATTTAACAATCACATTGACCTCAACATTCAATAGGTAATGCCTAAGTTTTTGACAAGCATAAACTAAAGCCAAGCATTGTCTTTCCAAATTGGTATATCTTGTTTCATAATCAAGTGAAGTCTGACTAATGTAGTATACTGGTCTTTCCTTACCTTCACTATCATGTTGAGCCAACAATGCACTCATGACATTGAGAGTAGTGGAAGTATATGTATAAAAGGGTTTATTAAATTGAGCAAGTTGCAAAATAGGAGGATTGGCGAGATAGTCCTTCAATTTGTCAAAGGATTGTTTAAATTCCTTATTCCAAGAAAAAATGGTATCTTTCCTAAGCAAGGAAGAGAAAAGAACAGTTCTATTAGCTAAGTTAGAAACAAAGTGACGAGTGACTTATATTTTTCCTGGTAAGCTGCATAATTGAGAAATATTATTAGGATGAGGCATGTTAACAATAGCATCAATCTTTTTAGTATCAACCTCTATGCCTCACTTAGAGATTATAAATCCGAATAATTTACCAGAATCAACTCCAAAGGCACATATCTAAGGATTCAATCTCATATTATAACTCCTAATTCTTTCAAATATTTTTTGTAAAATAAAAACATGATCCTCTCTTTGTATATATTTTTCCAAGATAGCATCCACATAATCTTCCAAAATCTTATGAATGTAATCATGAAAAATCAAAGTCATAGCACGCTAATAAGTTGCTCCCAAATTTCTTAATCCAAAAGTCATCATAACCCAAAAAAATGTTCCCCAAGGTGTTATAAATGTTCTCTTAAGTTGGTCTTCGATAGGAATAAATATTTGATTATATCCTGAAAAACCATCCATAAAAGATAATAAAGCATGACCCACTGTCAAATCCACAATCATATGAATATTAGGTAGCTGGAAATCATCTTTTAAGGATGCCTTATTTAAATCTCAAAAGTTAGTGCACATCCTTATCTTAATTTCTCCTTTACAGATAGCCACAATATTGGAAATCCATTAAGAGTGCTCAATAGAGCGGATGAACCCAACACCTAATAATTTTTCAATTTTTTCCTTAACTAATAAGGCAATGCCTCAATTCATTTTTAAGATTTTCTATTTCACAAATTTAGCATTAGGTTTGAGAACAATATTATAAGTAACAATATTAGGATCTATACCTAGCATATCCAAATATGTCCAAGAAAATATATCCTTATATTCAAGAAAGAGGGAAACCAACTAATCATGTTCATCTTGATTCAAACATTTTCCAATTTTGGTTGTTTTTTCAGAGTCATTCACATCCACTTGAACTTAAATAGTCTCAGTTATTAATAAATTACTTTGTATGGGAGAATCCATTGGAAAAGGAGAAATATCTTGTACATCATGTTCTCAAAAATAGGCTTCATTATTTAGAGAATAGGGCTTTCTTGTTTTATGATGAAACATAGGTAGATCCTGATAATCCCCTAAAAAATCTTCTAGGGCTTCATCATGAGGAAAAATATCCAAACTAGGTTTTTGATCCATATCAAGGAGAAGCAGATTAACCAACTTCAAATTTCCACCATAGATGAGATTAACATTAAGAGGAGAAGCCAATGGTTGTTTATAAGGATTGAATCCTAACCCATAAGTATAATCATAAACTTCGTTGTCCAAAGGCACTTGTATGCCTTCTTCATATTTTCCACATCTTTTCCCATTGAATCCTGATTTCTTGCGTAGATGATAACTAGAACCATATCTATCAGCCATATGAGATTGAGTCAAAGGAGAAGCATATGTCACAATGTCATAACAATCTAGTTTTATTGTCTCAATTTTTTCTTCAAGTGAAGCAGCAACAAAGTTACTTTTTAATTCCTCAGAAAGCAAGGAAGGAGTAAAAACTTGTTTTTCAAACCCACTTTGTTGTTTCATAAATTCCAAATTAGAAACTTTATATTCTACCATAAAAGAAATATTAAAGTCCAATGTTCCCCAATCATCTTTGGTCAAAGAAGAAGATCGATTTTCAGCTTGTTTAACTTTAGATGGTTTCTAAGGTTCTTTACTTGGTTGTATAGGTTCATAAACCTTAGCATATTCTGCATTTAGGCAAGGATTGGACACATCATTTGCATGTAGTGTATACATAAAATTGTTATAAATGAACCTAACCTTATGATGAAGAGTAGAAGGAACTACATTCATAGTATGTAACCAAGGTCTTCCTAATAGAAGGTTATAGTTGAGAGGTCTAGGCATAACATGAATAGGTGTATTGAGAAGAGCTGAACCAAACTTAATAGGTTACGTAATAATGCCCAAAGTTTTCTTTGTGATGTTATCAAATCCACGAATAGGGATATTATTCGGTTGAATAATTGTAAGATCAGACTTAATTTCCTTAAGAATATCCATGATACAAACATTAAGCCCAAATCCATTATCAATTAATGTTCTACGAATGATACTCTGATTAATAGAAACATCAACCATAAGAGCATCATATTGATTCTGCACCTCAAAAGAAGGTAAATCATCATCGGTAAACACAATAGGAGGTACATAAGGAATAGTATGCATGCACTCCAAAAATGCATTGATAATTTTTTTGTTAGGAGTGTGAGTAGAAAGAGTAGATAAAGCATTTTTCAAAGCCTCATGATATGTAGGATAAGTTTGAAGCAATTCCCATAAAGATATATTAGCTAGAGTAGTGCGTAATTGCTCAACTAAGTCATACTCCTTAAAGGAAGAAGGTAACCTAGGTGCTTGAGGAAGCATGGGTTGGGAAGGAGGGAAAGAAGTTGGAATATTAGGTCGAGGATTATTTAGTGTGCGATAAGCATGTGAAATGGAATTCATGTTATCAAAGAAATCCAAAGGATATCTAGGTTTTTTTGGAAAGTGACAATGCAAGCAATTGTTATTTTGTCATTGTTGTCAAATCTTAATTAGTGAGACTATTGTTATCTATTTGAGTACCATATCTATTGTTGATGAAGAAGATTTAACAAGAAGACCAAGTGAATGGTTGAGTTAAGGCAATTCAAAGGGTACTTGATCAGTTGGCACTGGCAAAGTAATTTGTTGTTTATCTTTCAAAGACAGTTTTTCTGGCTATTCTGTGCTAAGCAAGTTTGGCTTGTGCCGAGTAAAGTTTCTTATACCGAGTAAAGTTGCTTGTGATGAGAAACAAGTTGCTCAATGCTGAGCACCATTGCAATTTCCAAGTGGAAATAGTGATGTTGGCCAACTTACAGTAATTGGATTAATAATGATATTTGAGATCTCTAGCTGACTTAGTTAATTTTATTGGGATATGTAATGTTAATTAAAGATTGATCCATGTCATTTAATGTATGGGTAACCATAATTAATGCATGTTTCAAGATTTAATTAGAGACTACTTTGGAGAAGTAAATGTAATCAAAGATGGAATGATCTGTTGGATCTGACCTAACCTAAGATCTACGATCTTGTTTAAGTGGCAAAAGGTTTATCTGACCTAGATAGAGAGGTATATGATAACCTCAAGGGGTTATTCATTGAGAGTGGATGAATGTATGTGTATGCAAGAGGTTTGCATAGTTGATTTACTGTTTAGCATGATCTAGTAGAGAAGGCAAAAAGGCAGAGGCAGAGTGTTGCATGTGTGATTGCTTGATGGATTTCCAAGTAGATCAAAAGGTTGAAATGACAATGCAGGCTATCCAATAAGTTAGCATCAAAGCTGTAATTGGATCTGAATTGCAAAGTAAGTTGTATGTACTAGATCACAACTGCCGATTACTTTCTTACCATTGTATTAGTTAAATCCTTTAACAAGGTTGACTTAATAGTCATTTGTATAAATCCTCTAACAAGGTGACATTCAGATTGGAATGTTCTAAGTCCTCTAACAAGGCCACTCCTAACAGGGTGATTAAATTCTTTAACTAGGTCACATCTAGCAGTGTATTATTGTAACCTTTCACAGGGTTGGCTCCTTATAGGGCATGACTTTAGAAGAGAGAAAAATTGGTAGCATGTTACTAGTGGTTTTTCCCATATTGGGTTTCCACATTAAATAATTGTGTCAAATTGTGTGAATGCTTATGGTTTTCTTTACTGTTATGTTAGTACAAGCTAATTTTAACTGACAGTAAACTACATGATTAAAATTGTTGATTTATGCTACTGCTGCCGAGTAGATCTGAAGTATAGAAAGTTTTATTAATTTTTTTCTACATCTAGACTTGAGGATAACTAATTCACCCCTCCCCTCTTAGTTATTCTAAATTCATTCTAACATTTGGTATCAGAACATTGGTCTCCTGAAAATAGTTTGAAGGTACTTGGAGCAAAAAGATCAAGATGTATAAGAAGGAGGTTCCCAAGCTAAACAAAGATAACTTTCCTGCATGGCAGAGCTTGATGAAACTATATTTGACTGGTATTGGAGATGATACTAAGCGACTTATTGAACATGCCTATGTACCACCTTCTACTCCTCTCTCAGTTGTACAACTAAGAGAAAAGCAAGAGCACAATCAAGCAATGTTGTAGATCGCCTCCTCATTGAGCTATTCAGAGTTTGATGATATAAAGAACTACACAAATGAAAAAGAGATGTGGGACAAACTTGAAATAGTCTATGGTGGAGACACAAATGTGTTGAGAGATAAATCAGAAAGTCTAAGAGGTAAGTTTGATGAGATAAAAATGCAAGAAGGTGAAAATGTCATTCAGTACTATGGTAGAATAAAATAAGTTGTAAATGCCATTAGAGGGGCTAATGGAACTATTGATGAGAACACCATTATGAGAAAGGTACTAAGAAATTTACTTCTTTTATATGCTATTAGAGTTTCTACAATTCAAGAATTTAGATGTACTCCTAACAATAATCTGAATCTGGAAAATCTGATAGGCAGACTCACTGTATTTGAAATGTCAAATTATGATAACTATAATCCACAAGGGATTGATTCTACTTTTAGATCACAACTGGTTCTCAGTAAATCTAAGAAAGGAAAGAAACATGTGGGCAGTGAAAGTGAGACTTCTGATGATGATCTTGAAGAACTTGAAGCACTCATGGCAAAAAGGCTTTCCAGAGGAAAAGTAAAATATAGAGGTAAAATTCCTATTATTTGTTTTTCATGCAACAAAGTTGGTCATATAGCTGCTAGATGTCCTGACAAAAATGAAAAAGATGAAAGGGACAACAAATACAAAGAATACAAAGACAAAAAGGATGACCGAGACTTTAAGAAATATAAGGACTACAAAGACAAAGGTAAGAAATCTTGTTATATTGCTGAAGAAACTTCTGACAATGACACTGATAATTCTGATGACAATGATATAGAAGTTGTTTATGTTGTAATGAAATAAAATTTTGATGATGATGAGAAAACTCCACTAATCTCTTATATGAGAAAAAATGATCATTGGATCATTGAAAGTGGTTGTTCCCATCATATGACTGGTGACAAAGATAAGTTTGAAACCTTAAACCAATGTAAAGGAGGATATGTAAAATTTGGTAATGATTCACCATGTCTTATCAAAGGTAATGGATTGATTAACC
>MU223975.1:1063907-1074243 GCA_018584345.1 Thuja plicata | reverse complement strand
ATATTATTGACAGAATGTTTTACCTTTCATTAGCTCATCAAATCTAGGGATTTGAAAGAATTTAATAGAATATTTTCATGACAACGTATATTATTTAAGTTGATGTTGCACGAATTTATCTACTTCGAGCACTTGTATACTATGAAGATGACCATGCTTCTTTATCGCTGTCCTCATAGTCTACAAGTGTGCAAAGTAGATAAATTCGTACAATGTGAACTTAAATAATATACATTGTCATGAAAATATTCTATTAAATTCTTTCAAATCCCTGGATTTGATGAGCTAATGAAAGGTAAAACATTATTTCAATAATATAGACCGAAGAAAGAGACAACCTATGATGGTCTCTTGAGCTCTGTTAACTTTAATGTGCCTATCTGTCAGTTTTTTGACAATTTATAATTAATTCCAACAGTAGCACTATGCTTTCGACAAACAAAATTTCAGAGAAAAATAAATTATGACATTTATTGGGACAGTAATGCTATATGTTTGATAGGGAAACCTGTCGAAGAAATGCTACACAACTATCGCTCTTTCGACAGTTTAAGTGTCATAAATAGACAAGTTTTAAAAGACCCTTCAACATTAAAGCCATATCACCGATAGGTAGATCTGTTAGAATTTGGTGCAAACTATTGCTATTCCAATAGTACTAATGTCAGAAATATTTTTTTGACAGTTCATTCTGATAGAGACTGTATATTTCTGATAAGTCTTGTTATCAGAATTCCGATGGATGAACCACAGGAAATTCCATAATGAAGCCGTTGTCATGTGCAAGTTTTTGACATGACATGGTGTCGATAAACTGATGGGTATGTCTTCTATCACAATTTCCAATGCAAAAATGGTGACAGACTCAAGTGTCAAAATTCTGACAAATGAGCGTTGCAAATCTGACAAATGGCCGTCAGAATTTAACCTCAAATGTACTAGTGTAGCGACTTAGTACGTCTCTTTATCTCCTGATCTCACAATGATGTGTAATATTCTCTTTCTATTTTGAGATTAAATGTGGGCCATGGATATTTTTTTATCCTTGATTGATCCTATGGATGGCGCGTGATCTCAAAGTAAATCCGGAGTTAAATTTTCATCTCCCAACTTGGAGATATCTTTAGTCATGGAATCTCTGGATAGACCTAGAGTTAGGACACTGTTTGCATTTTTCTCAGTCATAGAATTAGTGAATTCACATCAGGTTAAGTGAAATGTCTCAAGATTAAACAAGGGTCATCGATCTTGTCAGAGATGTGTGGTTCATGCTAAGTCTCACAATAAAATGGCCAAGTACAAATATATTTAACGATTATGCCCATGCCATTGATGCAGTTTTGATCCAAGGGTTTCCATGTGATCTCATGATATACCCAAACTTAGTGTTTTCTTTTGGTGACTTGGAGACTACATTGTCGTGTAATCTCGATCAACTTATGGTTTTCTAGATTAGGTTTAGTTTATTCGATGATGCCTCTTAGTTATGAAATCTCTAGATTTGACTTGAGTTAAGGTTAACTTGACTAGGATATGTTTTTCCTTCAGTCACAAGATATCCAAATTGTCTTGGGTCAAGTTAAGCTAAGATGGATTATCCAATATCAAATATGAACCATCCGTGGAGTGTTCATCCTATAGTTGGTCCATTATCTCATAATATTGTTTTGATGTCAAGGAAAGACTTGGGATTCAACATAGGCCATTGATCTTGCTAAGTACTTGCCTTAATCTTGTGGTTGGCTTGTAATCTTGCAATGAAATGGCAAAGTAAATAATTATTTAGTGATTTCACATGCATCATCAATCTTGTTTAGATCTTGTGGCTTGCACGTAGTCTATAAATAAACTCAAGGTTTAAAGAATGATTTAGTGATTTATATTTTCTCTTCAATCACATAGTATTGGGATAGACTATAGTTAAAAGGTCAAGTCAAGTTAGTCATACAGGGTTTTTGCATAGATATGATCTAGACCATTGATTAAAGAGAAGATTTGATGGACTGCATGTAATCTCTAGGCATACCCAGAATTAGTGAAATGTTCTCGGGACTTAGAGATTACACAATCACATGATCTCTAAATAAAGTCAGGGTTAAAGACTAGTTAAATATTGGTTGAAGGCCAAGTAAAAAGGATGAATTAAATTGGAGGAAAGTTTGATAAGATTGTGAGGCTCGCGTAATGCCTTAATAACAAGATGTGCAAGATATATCCATTGAGGCATTACACTTATCAGTCATGTGTACACGGTGGGTCCAGAGAAACATCGAGGTAATTGTATTAAAGAAAAGTCATGTTAGATTTGATCCAATGGACAACATAAAGACTCAATGAAAATTTGCATGAGATCTAACCTTTAAGGCATTGCTCCTGGTTGATGCGTGCCTGGCCCAGTCATCTCAGGTTAGTAAACAACAAGGATTTCTCAAAGTTAATAGAAAAGTGTCATGTGGATGTCAGTGGGACCAAAGTTTCCATGTTGTAAGGGGTACCAAAGTAAAGAAAGGGATAAAGGAAGGACGAGTTGTTTTTGATTCGACAACAGGTGTAATGGCTTAAAGAAGAAGTAATCAAGATCTATCCATTAAGGCATTGCACCTTTCTATCATGTGTCCAATCTATTTGTATGCCCAGGTAACTTAAAAGATCTATAGATATGTTTTAAAGTTATGCGACGACTTGATCTCTACCGTCCAAATTGTTGTCCGCACCACCTATGACTGTTATAACTGTAATTTAAATATTTGAATTTATTCTCAAAGGGTTTCATGGAAGTCGACCAATATTTTTGATATAAGAGTTATTAATGACCAGATCTAATCTTATGGATCAATTTTTAACATCTGGCGAAGGCCGAAGGGATAAAAATATGATATATTGAGATGCATTTAAGACTAGAGTTGACTAATAGAATTTTATAACTAGAAGATAAATGGATATAGAGGCACCTAGTCATTTATGCATTTATGTAAGATTTTCCCAGGGTCATGCCTTTGAATTTATTGCACTCAGGATACTGCACTCACATCTATGGATTAGGGAAAATTGCTTGCAGATCAGATTTACATAGATTAAAGAGAAGAGATAGGGTTTCAACTTAACATGATTGGTTGTAAAACCTAACCCTAAATAGTTCAAATATTGTAGCATTATTTTTCTTATAAAATAATATTAAAGACCATTTAGTAAGGGTTGGAGAATAGGGAAACTAGAAAGAAATATGCTTATACTTGTTTTTAGTCTAGGAGATAGCAGGTGTATTTTTAGATTGTATCAAGAGAGAATAAAAATCTTGTGATCTTTTTCATATTATTTAACTTTGTATTTCCTTGTCATATTGTTGCAGAAGCATGTTTCATCATACTTAATATAAGTATTCTCAGGTTTTAAGTCTCTCCTTTGTCATATCTCTGTGAGTTGTAATTTTTATAGCTTACCATATAATTTTTTCTTATTGATATGTGTATTCCACAAGTCTTTGATCTTAGATCAAATTAAAATTCTTTGGATTTACTTTGATTCTATCTGGTTATCTGCTTAAGGATCTTGTAGTGTGTGATCTATTTATTTTTATGGCTTTGAATCTTTACCAATAGGGTGTTTCACCTTCAATATTATATTTAGTAATTCACCCAATGGATAAGGCACTGATCTAAAAAAAGTATTGTCTATGGAGATATAACTCTGAGTGGTTTGGCTATGTTCTTTCCCACAAATTGAAATCAATCTCATTACCAAAGTCCTTTACATTTACAAATTCTCTTACCATTCCACCCATGGTAGTGGAGAGTCAATGAATGCTAGGTTGGCATTTAGTACTTACTTACCATTTATCTATTGTTCAAATCCAAAAGGAGAAGGTCTCGTAAAGAATTGAGTTTAGTCTAGATTAGGTTTACCCACCTTGGTTTTTCAGAGCTACAAGTGTAGAAGGTATTCATGTCCCTATAGTTGGTCAAGTTGTCTTGCAGAGCTTTTGTACTTGGAGCTAACCACTCCTAACATGAGTCTTAGGACATATTGGTAGCTTTAAATAGCATAAACATTTTAAAACACCAACATGCACAATCCCTCAATAAATATTCATCTAATCATCTTGAGTTCAAGGCAAGGTGCCAACCATTGGATTGATCATGATCTTATTCAGTGATGACCCCAGCTTCCACTATAGACTTAGACTACCATTGAAACTTGTCACTCTATCGCAATTCCTTAATGACTAAACATGCGTGCATCTTCTGTTTGTGAGAAAGAGATGACTGTAGGATCAAATTAGATCTGTCTGACATTAAACTCACTAGAATGTTGCAATGCCTTGAACAATAAGTAACCCACATCTTGTGATCAAGGGAATGCACTATCCATAGGATTAAAAGTAACTTTCTCACTGCTAGGAATAAATAAAAGACCGCAAGGAATTAGGAAATATGACTTAGGAGAAATTAAAATTTGATCCCGCTAGGCTTACAAAATATTAAAGACTTGGACCAATTAGACAAATTTAAGACCCACGAAACAAAGTGACCTAAGTGACCCCATAAAAAGTAACATCAATTTATAACATGCATAAGAGACTTAGGGTTTAAACATGAAATGGACCAAGGGTTTGGAAACAAAGACAATTACGGATTAAGAACCAAGTTTAAATCATTGCATTAAACATGATCAGGATTTGAGAGTTATGGAAGAATTTTACAGTCCCAAAAACAATGCTCCTACTAATTCCTCATGGGATATTGACATGATAAAAACACAAGTTTTGAATGTATCATAAGGGTGAACTCTGCATTTTTTGACTACCCTTTTAATCACCATCATTTCTTATAATTTTTTTTATTAACAAGCTGGGCTCAACACTTGTGGGAGCCACATTTACGCCTCTTGTTAACAAGAAACACCCTGTATTTGCACAAGAAGCTAACATATTAGAAGTAAATAATTGACTTTCACCAATGGTGTCCAAGCTTTGTAAATTTTAGCATGATGCAAAAATTAGTAACATTTTTGGCAACCTCTAAGGGGTGTTTTCCTGCTAAACAAAAATACTAGTCGCCTTTTGCATATCCATTGGGCACAGAGTCACTGAAACATGACAAAAACATGAAAACATTCCTAAATAAAAAGACAACCCCATGTGAACTATCTGGTTGTGGATTTATGGCTTATCACATTATAGTTCCAAATATCCCCTACCATAAGGGATAGGTGTACATTCCATTACTTTATGGAGATTACACTACCTGAAACTTACTTAGAGCCTGAGAAGTGAACTGTTGGAATGTGTTAAGAAACACTTAGGGGAAAAAAACTAACTGAACTACTAACAACCTTTTCATCAATATGAAGTACATGAAGTTTCCGTAATGTCCTCTGGTATGCACCATGTGTTCTTGATCATGCAAACATGAATATATGATGCATGTCAGACTAACGTATCATGATATATTGTTGTATATTTGATAGAGAATACAGACATGATTTAGTGTAGCCTAGTGCAGAAGATATTTTATGATGTGTTGAAGGACTAGAGATACATGTCATGTTCCTGATGATAGATCTCTTCTTCTTAGGATTGGATTATGTTATGCCAACATATTATATTAATGAATATACTAAAAAGGCTGCAAACTAAGTGTTCCAAGCAGTTAGGGAAAATTGAAAACTTATAACCTATCCTAAATTAACTAGTACAGAAACTGGTCAAACAAAACCATTCACTAGATAGTTAAAATAGCTACCTTTCCTCCTTAGGATATTTTGTATTATATGCATAAGGAAAACTAAAGCGACATGATGCATAGAAAAACACACAACAATATAAAGAAATTCCTCTTTTAAAAGATGATCAAACCTACTATCCTCCCCAAGTGGATCATAAGAGGCGTTACTCTAGAGAGGAGGAAAAAGTTTGACAAGATCTGGATGAGAAAGATTCAACCTAAATATATGATAGGACAACCTCTTGTAAGAACATAAATACTAGATTGGTGAAAATGATCAGCATGTTGCTTTTGGTTTTCTTCTTTTGAACTTACATTTTCAAGTGAAAAATTTAGACCTTCTCTATTGATTTCAGGTTGATGAAATACTTTTTGTGACAACATTAGGTTGTATAGGACCAGTTATCTCACCTATTTATCTTGTATAATGTAATTCTACTTTTGAGTGATTACTTTGCTGATCAGAAGCTTCTAGTTCATGTATTCTAAATGGAGACATCTTTGGTTTAGTTTTCTCATCTACTTTCTATTGTATTTTTGACTGAGGAGAAATTGATTATTCATCAAAGTTTAAGCAAAAAAGTTCCATTTCATTCCAAAAAGTGTCTTATTTCATGTCTTCTTTGGTCTTTTTCCATAAGAGACCAGTTTATACCTTATGGCATGTTTCTTAAATTAGTAGAACTTCATGATATTCAGTATCCTCTTGTTTTTCTAGGACTTGTGTTTCTACCCTCTAGTTTTCAGCATCTTCTTCATGCTCTTGCATGAGAATATGCTTCAATTCTTCATCCACTTGGACATAATTTGAGAATGGTGTTTGTTCCTGTAGGGTTTACTCTTCAAAAAACTTAGGCATCTCATAAAAAATGTTTGACACCATTTTGTTGTTCTGATAAACAAAGGTATGAAGCTAAAATACAACCTCTTGCTCAACATTTTATTTATGCTTTTAAGCCTCCTCATTGTGAATTTTACAGGCCTCTCTATACTTAATGTTTGTATTAATTATGAGCCTCATTTTCTCTTTGTGCTCATGTAGATCTTTTTCATGAAAATCCTCATGCACTGCTAATTTTCTTTGGAAATTTTCCTCACACTTTACACCTATAGAAAACATGACCCTTATTAATTCTCTATGAACTGCCAACTCTTTCTCATGAAATTTCTTCAATGCTTCCATCTTATCGACAAGGCTTGCCTCATGCTTCCTATATTGTTCCACCAAATAATTCTAGTGGAATTTCTCCTAGTGAACTAACATTTCCTACTGCTGCATATGGGCTTGATAAAACCATTCCTCCTTTTGTAACTTCAATTCTTACTGGAAATCTATTTCTTGTTGCTTCTTAATGCCATCAATCTGTTTGGTCAGGTCCTGCAACATACTTGAAGTATCTCTAATGTGAAAATCATGATCATTTGGAGGATGATGAAAAGAATGAACAGGGAAGGGTTCACTATAAGTATTTTGTAATTGTTGGGTGGGAGGGTGGTAAGTATGAGATGAATGTTTCCCTTCAAATTATGGCATGAAAACAAGAACACACTTTTTTTTATATGACTAATATTCATAGAATGAAAGAGATCTTTAATGAAATGGGGCATGGTAATCCATTTTAGGCACTAAATCTACCTAAAACTAGTAGATATGAATTCAGAGTCACCATATATGCAAAATAGTGACCTCTCAAAGGTCTGAAACTTGTTTGATGCATATCAGAACTAGAAAGAAATATGAAAACTATGACCTCTTGTGTTACTCAAAATTTTCTTGAAGGTTGTAATTAGTATTCCTAATGCACAGTTAGTAACATAGTCAAGACAGTGTAGTTGATAATGGTCACCATGTGCAAAGTTAACTGAGTAGAGTGATCACTGAGCAACAACGTTACCGAGCAACATACACCGAGCACTGAGAGACAATATTCACTGAGTGAACTAGTAGCTACATACAATTTTGTGATGACACTTTATCCTAGGTAACAAATTTTTTCTGAGATGGATATCTGATTACCAATATCAAGGAGGACATTTATTATGGATGTAATCATTTATTGGTTATGTTTCATATGTATATATGATCAAGGTAAATTTTCTAAATCATTGATCTTAAGTTTTCTAAGATAGTGTAAACCCCAATTAGGTCAAATAGTTTTATATATGTATGGTCAAGATGTTATTATTGGTAGAGTAATAATCACAGTATGATCAAGTAGTCACCACACTAAGGACATCTGAAGATCGAACAAAGGTTTTAGCACAAGGATTTCATTGAAGCATTCAGTTTATTTAGAATAGACAAAGGCTACCATGCAATACAAAAGGTATCATCAATCACAACAATGTGATAAATTTATTGCACTTAAAGGATCTGATATTAACAATATTGAGATTGTATTATTCAAATCACAATTTCTTGTTACTCTCTAACAATTGTAATAGACTCAAAATCTCTTAACAGGATAGACTTAATCATCTTTTCTTAAATATCCTAACAGAGTGCACACATACATTGTGTTACAAACACATTTCACAAGGTAGATCTAAAAAATCTTATTTTTACTCCCAATAGGGTAAGATCACAAGAAGTGGTCATGTTTGTAAGCCCTAAAAGGAAACATTATTTCTTTTGTAGTGAATCTTTGTGGGTTCCATCTCCAATGTATCTTTTACCTTCTAACAAGGGTTTATGTGAAACCAAAATACATGTGTTATGTGTATTTGAGTTTCATGAATGTTTTATTGTTTTGATTACATGTATTTACATTTCTACAATGGAATTTCATGTATGGTTAAAGCAAGCTACTCAGTGGGTTAATACAGTTTATGTTTACAAGGATTTTTTTTGAATTTTTTTTAAGGGTACTGATTCACCCCTCTCCTCTCAGTACACACCTTTCTATTATTCCTAAAATTCATATCAAAGATAGTTTTCTTATTTAGGAATTTTAATCACTAAAGAGAAAAGATCTTACGATGAAAAGGTATAAACTTGACAAAACTATTGAGAATCAAAAATTGCAGTTGTAGATCTACATTAAACAATTTAAAGAAGCCAATGAGAAAGTAAAAGACTTATTGGTTAAGATAAAATACATGGGATCTTGTTGTAATGAGACTTATTATCATGAAGAATAGATATATGACCCATTTTATACATCTAAATCTGGATCTGGTAGAATATCTAATGCATTTGAAGGAACTATATCAGATCTATCTAAAATCAATCAACATCTTACTGAACAAGTGAAAGAACTATAGATCGGTCAAGAGACACGAGTGGTTAGAATGGTTGAATTCATGAACAATCCAAGGCAAGATGAACAAGAAATAAATATGGTGGTTGATGATAGCATAAAAATGAATGAAAATATACAAGAGAAAGAATCTGAAATATTGAGACTTATTGAACATGACTTTGAGATCACCAATCAGATGGTTACTATGAGTCAGGAGGCCAACGGAGTGAACATTGAAATCACTACAAAATTGGAAGATATTGGTGAAATAACAGAAGAAAATGAAAAATTGAAGAATTAAGTGAAGATTCAATTATAGAATAATGAGATGATTAAGAGAGCTCAAGATAGCACTAAAAGGATGGATGCATTTTTGAATAGTTAAAGGAGACTTATCAACAAAACTAGTTTAGGTTATACCGAGCATGGAGAATCATCAAATAAGGTTGAATAGAGGAATGTATATGAAAATCCAAAGCCAAACGAACCCTCTTCCTATCATTGTCTAAATTCAGGCCACACATCAAATGTTTGCAAAATAAAAGCAAAACGTATTCCCAAATCCACTTCTAAAGTCAATAGAAATTGGTATAATTGTAACAAGCATGGACATAAACCACATAAGAAAACCTACATGGAAAATTATTTTCATACTTTCAACATGCATGGTCACACATCACAAGAATGCAAGACTCAGATGAAGCAAATCTAGAAACCTAAAGGACACGAAGGCATAACAACTGAGAAGACAAGGTAATGCATATACTTGGAATTATAACACTCAGGTAAATTGCATAGAATGTGGTGTAGACGTCCAAAATCATCCTTATATTAATTTAATTAATATTCCCATAACATTATAGTTAATTTTAATTAATTATATTTGTTATATTCTTCTATCTATTTAATTAAATTTATTTAATTAAATATGATTCACTTCCCTTAGTATTTAAATTTAATTTAAATACTACCCCTTTTAATGTATTAAATCTTATTTAATACATTATCCCTCATTAATCCCCTTTAAATAAATTTTTAATTTATTTATTCCTTCACATGAATTACATTCTACTAAACCATAATTAATCCAAATTAATTTGGATTAAGCTAATTTGAACCTAGATCCTACCCTACCTCACATCACTTTCACCAAATAAACCTATTTATTAATTAACTAAAGTTAATTAAGCTAATTTCTTAATTCCTTCAACAATTAGTCTTAATTATTTGCTCACACATGTGTCAGCAAATTTCCAAAAATTTGACTTTCCACATAATTCCTTATTTGGTGCCAACAAAGTTTCTTACACCCATGATGACACCTTCTTACACTTTCTAAAAGTGTCTCATTGGCCCAAAACTCTTACACCC
>MU223975.1:1033901-1046977 GCA_018584345.1 Thuja plicata | reverse complement strand
CTTTCACTCTCTTAGTTGCATTTTTAGATCAATAGTGGGATTTGATATTGTGTTGGGAGAGCACACCCACACACCTCTCTAAGAGAAAATCAACAAGGTCTTGGGTGCCCTTGTTCAGCTCATCGGAAGTTATAATGAAAGTCTTCTTATTTTTTAGTAGTATGTTTTAGATATGCATAATATTGTTATTTAATGTTTATCTCTAATGTTTGCATGTCTGAGCGTGCTCCCAACAGGTTAGGTTTAATTGCATACATGTGGTAGGTATGAACATATTGTGGCTAACTATATGAGAAAGTGGAGAGGAAATCTAAAAATTGGACAAATTCTAGAATGACATGTTTGCACTATCATAAGGTTGGTCATTTAAGTAAAGATTGCAGAGATTGAGTAACAGAAACAAGTACTTTTGGAAATGGAAAAACAATTGGTATCGGAGCATTTAATATCCTTCAATGCAATCCATAAGATTTAATATCCTTGAAGGCATGTTGAAAGAAGTTGATGAAGAGAGTACTTTGATATGGACTAAACTCTTAAGTCCACCCAAGAAAAATGAGGATATTACATCCAAAGCCAATAGCGAATGAAATCGACTGAGTCCCAAGCATATCAGTGTTGATGACACATAGAAACCTGAGGACACACAAAAAGTAGACCTTACTACTAATGTCATGGATGAAATTCTTGAAATTCTAACCATTCTTGGACATGCGGACATCACAATAAATGATATAAATGAAGGCAACACAGATGATAATGCAAAGGAAGATGAAGTAATAACTGGTGGTATAGAGAACCTCAAAGAAAAAGAAGCAACTGAAGTATCCCTAGCATTGGTACCAGGTAATCTTCCTATACTAGTCCATGCAATTTATATTTTAAATGAAACAAAATAGGAAACCTAGACACCCAAGCAGGTCACTGATACCCAAGAGGACAAGGGTGATGAAACTTGTAAGGAGACCAAGCACATTGGAGCTAATACATAGGGTGATGCACCAAAAGAAACCACTAATCTGACAGATAAGGGTGAAAGTCATACAAATAAAATGGTAGACACTTCTACCAATAAGACCAGGTCAATGATAGAGCTACCCACATAAGTCATCACACCCACTGTGCCACCAAAGATAAATCCTGAGCACAAGACTCAACTCTTATTAACACAATCTCCTGCCTCTAGTGTACATGAAAATAAGAAGAAAAAGAAGAGGGAGATAGGGTCTAGTGACACTAGATGAAATCATAGAAATACCTGAATGTGACCCGAGGACACTTGATCCTGAATTCCCGAGAAAATATGGAGAGATTTGCACCCGAAAAGAAGCTTAAGAAAGTTTTAGGTTAGAACAGAAGATTACGCAGGTGCTAGAGGAAGCCTAGAATATATTGATGCAGGTTTTTCATATTGTAAACATAGATTAATTAATCCCAATCATTTATTGAATTGCACTACTCTATAAGGAAATAAATGGTCCAAATATTGATGTTGAGAAGATGATAGAAGAATGAGCTAAGTAGAAGATTCAGTACAAGCTTATTGAAAAGATCAGCCAGGAAGTGATAGTGAACAAGGTAAAAATTTCTGAGATTGTAACAACCCTAGAAAGTATTATTTCTCAAGTAATTTTAATTCTTTAGAAGTTTTGCGCTCTAGATCACTTCAGTATCGAGAATAGTGAAAATATACAAAAATAAGATAAGGATCTAAAGGATAGTTCCATTCATCTCACAACTGAGAAACACGCATTTCAAATGCATTACTCTTAGGTTATACACAACAAATAGTTGAGACTTTAATTGAAGAAGGAAGAGAACATGATACGAGAAGAGGTAGCCGAGCTTCATGCCATATTACTACCGCATATCATACTGATGTTGAAACATGTGACATAGGAAAATAATTTGACTGCCACCTTTGACATATTAGTCACAGAGAACATGTATGATATACATGCCTAACTGAACTTGGAGTAGCTGACACTTGAGCATTTAAATGAATAATGTGAGAAACTAATAGAATGTATCTAGAAGACCCATCAAAACATTTTTGACAAGCTGTAAGTTATTTATTGTTTCCATTAATTTCAAAAAAGGGGGAAAATATATGTAAATGTGGAAAACATGTGTATATATGTATATACTGAGAGCATGTACAAATGGGGAGTCACTATGTATGAGCTCCTATGTATACATATAATTTTTTAATATTAATGCCAAAGGTGGAGAATATTACTCCAAATTAGGTTGAAGGTTGTAATTAGTATTCACAATGCACAATTGGTAACACAATCAAGAAAGTTTAGTAGGTAATGGTCACCGAGCGCAGAGTTAACTGAGTATAGTGATCACCGAGAAACAATATTACCAAGAAGCATAAAAAAAGCACCAAGAGACATTATTCATTGAGTGAACTAGTAGTTACAGACAAGTTTGTATTGACACATTATCCTAGGTAAAAAAAATTGTCAAGATGGATATATTTTTACCAAGATCAAGGAGGACATTAATTGCGCATGTAATCATTTATTGGTTATGTTTCATATGTATAGATGATCAAGGTAAATTTTGTAAACCATGGATCTTAGATTTTCTAAAATATTATAAACCCTAATTAGGTCAAACAATTTGTTAGATGTAAGGTCAATATGTTATTATTGGTATAGTAATGATAAAAGTATGATCAAGTAGCCACCGAACTAAGGACATTTAAAGATCAGACAAGGGTTTTAGCACAAGTGTTTAATTGAAGCATTCGGTTTATTAGAACAAACACAAGGCTACTAAGTAGTACAGAAGGTATTATCAATCACAAGAAGGTGATAAATTTATTGCACTTAAAGGATCTGATATCAACAATATTGAGATTGTATTATTCAGATCACAATTTCTTGTTACTCTCTAACAATTGTATTAGAATCAAAGTCTGTTAACAGAGTAGACTTAATCATCTTTGCTTAAATATCCTAACATGGTGCACACATACATTATGTTGAAAAATCCTTTCACAAGGTAGATCAAACAAATCTTATTGTTACTCCTAATAGGGTAAGATCACAAGAAGTGATCATCTTTGTAAGCCCTAATAGGCAACTTTATTTCTGCAATAGTGAAGCTTTGTGGGTTCCATCCCCACTGTAGTTTTTACCTTATAACAAGGGATCATGCGATACCAAAATACATGTGTTATGTGTTCTTGAGTTTCATTAATGTTTTATTGTTTTGATTACAGGCATTTACATTTTTGCAATGGAATTTCATGTATGGTGAAACCAAGCTACTCATTCAGTTAATACAATTTATGTTTACAAGGATTTGTTTTCAAAAAAATTTTAGGGTATTGATTCCACCCTCCCCTCTCTGCACACACCTTTATATCATTCCAACACTTTTGGTCCCATGAGGAATGCCAAAAATCATTTTCAATAAGGATTGCGCATTGAGTTTGATGTGATATCTAGCTATCCTGCTGAAAAATAGAAACTCTCTCAGGTGGTGGGTTGTCTTAAAACAAGAGAATAATCTATGGAATATAGGTTGGTTCCTAAATAGTTCTCACCCAAAACTAAATATATATGTGGGGAAAATAGATGAGAGAAATATGAATACTTAAAACCTAAATGAAGTGATGCACCAATGACTTGTATTCAACTTCATTTAAATAAACATAAATTACTGAAGATACTAATGATTCTCAATACTCAGACAATCATGCAATTACAAAAGTGTTTCTATGCAAGGACCCAAAATCTTTTTCTTTGAAAGGAAAACATAGGATTTATCAAATTTTTTCAAAAGAATACGGACACAAACAAAGAATTGCAATTACAAGTATCTAGATTCGAACATGCAATAAGGAATGTAGTTTAAATGAAGGATAAACACAACATAGAAATAAAGAACCCACAATATTGCACTTGAATCAATTTGAAGGAACCACTGTAATTATATAATCAAAGTGAAAAAAAATCTTTGTTACAAAGTGTCCTTAGAATCTAGTCATAAGTATGCAATGTGAAAAACATGTGAGCCAAAAGAAGCATCCTAAAAAATAAGGTCAAAATACAATAAATAGGCCATAGATCCCAAACAATTAGATGCATGAGAAAATTGAATTGCTAGAAATTGAAGTCTAAGTGATCCTCAAACTCTACTAAATCAAGAGCTAAACTGAAGTGCCACTCAAAACCACCCCAAAACTGCATTAAATCTTCTGAAATCATGCAAAAAATGTGATAAATATATTTAAATATTTAATTATTTGCTCCAATGGTCACAACTAGCATGGAATACCCCATCGACGGTTGTGATAAAACCTTTTATTCAATTTTAAAACATGATCATCGATCATCACTTAAATCAAACTGGAAACCAACAAAACATGATGCATGGCATCCGTACATAGCATCTCGGTCCCACATGACCATCATTGACCAACCCTCGATATGTGTCACCTTGTTGTAATGTCGTAAAGCCTAACCTCCTCACATCTCGTGTTCAAGGAAATACACCGACTGCATGATGAAAATATATTTGACTACATGACATATCTCTTCAGAAACCCAGACCCATGATCTCATAGGGATAGGTGTTTCCTTATCACAAGGCCTTGATTATTAATCATTGATCACTTTCTATTTGAGGCAATACGCTTGCCACACAATCAAAATAGACTTTCTTTACCTTTATCTTCTTCAAAAACCCTGACCCGTGACTAGGGCTGGACATGAGGTGAGCAGGCGTAATCACTTAATGAATAAAAATCATCATATCTTGAGATGAAGGCTTTATGCCCACCATCACATTAAACTTTGAAATGATCAAAGCTTTAACTTTTCCTTTCTTATGGTTAGGACCCGCCTTGTACACGTGTCACAAAGGCGTGATGACTCGATGAATCTTTAACTAATCATCTTGAGTTCAAGGCAATGCATCGACTATTGGATTGATTCTGATCTCACTTGGTAACAACCTCACCTTCCACTATAGACTGGCGCTCCATGGATACTTTTCACTCTGTTCCAATGCCTTAATCACTAAACATTCATGCATCTTTTATTTGTGGGAAAGCGATGACCGTAGGATCAAATTAGATTTGTCTAACTTTAAACTCACTGCAAGCCAACAGGAAATGTGCCCCATAATCTCAGATGGCCATGTGTTGCAACATCGCAATGCCTTGAACAATAAACAACTTGGATCTTGTGATCAAGGGAATGCATTGGTCATGGGATTAAAAGTAACTTTCTCGCTGCGAGGATAAAGAAATGACTGTAGGGACTTAGGAAATATGGCTTATGAAAAATTAAAAGTTGATCCTGCTAGGATTAGTAAATATTAAATACTTGAACCCATTCGAAGAATTTAAAACCCATGAAACAAATTGACTATAGTGACCCCAGATAAAGTAACATCATTTTATAATATGCATAAGAGACTTAGGTCTTAAACTTAAAATGGACAAAAGGTTTTGAAAAAAAGACAATTAGGGCTTAAGAACCAAGTTTAAAACATTACATTAAACATGATCAAGACTTCAGAGTTATGGAGGAATTTTAAAGTCCTAACAACAATGCTCCTACCAATGCCTCCTGCGATATTGACATGATCCAATCACAAGTATTGAATGTATCATAAGGGTGAACTATGCATTTTTTGACTTCCCTTTTAATCGCCATGATTTATTATAATTTTATTTATGATTAACAAGTTGGGCTCAACCCTTGTGGGAGAAACATTTAGCCCACTTGTTAACCAGAAACACCATGTATATGCACAAGAAGCTAACATATTACAAGCAAATCATTGACTTTCACTAATTTTGTCCAAGCTTTGCCAATTTTAGCATGATGCAAAGATTGGTAACAATATCAATACTAAAAGAGTAAAACACTTATTATTTCCACAATTTAAATGTTGAAAATGAAACATAGTCATCTGCACAATTGGTCATCATATTATACATTATGATCGAAGGAATATTGATATAATAAAGGCAATAAACAAAATATTTTAATTCAATAACTCACAATCAATGATGGATACGGAAAAATAATTAGGAGGAAACACAGTCTCTATATAAAATCTCTAAAATCTGCAACAATATACTCCAATACAATGATGCTCAATTTTACAAAAAAGCAAAATTGGCAAAATGAATGAAGTCCTAGACAAATGAACTCCAAAAATGAGATATAGACCCCCAAACAACAATGGGTCGAATAGAACTGCAAATCCCTAAAAATAGGATGCAACCTAAGCGTAATTAATATGTAACCACATACAAACTCCCTCAAGTCAAGTGGAACTGAACTGTAACTCAAATCCATCCGAATACTACCTCAAAATCCTTCAAAACTGTATGCAATATATAGGGTTGAATGTAGACAAAAGCGATCATATTTAAGAATGAAAACTGGTAGTGAGAAGGAGTTAACTATCTAAAAAGTGTCCTTAGCTGATCTGCAATTGAAAATGAACCCAACTAGACCTCAAACTGCACGAAAAACCTTAAAATCTGTGCACATTAATTGAACGAAAAAAATCCCTCTAATCGCTAGAAAATGGACTACAAGTCAAACTAAAAACTTCCTCCATGCAACTCTCAACTCTCACAAAACAAAAATCGCCCTTCTTTATATTTTTACATCTTGAAAAAATTAATTAATAGTTAGGTGGTGTATAATTCAACACTTAGCTATTATCACTTACATTTAAGAAAATGCAATAATAATTCCCCAAGCACAATTATTTATTTATTTATTATATTATATATTTTAATATCAATTCCTAAGAGTAAATAATAATTATTTAGAATAAATATTAAATATATAATATAATAATCAATTATAATATAATCATTTTATACTTTACTTATATTTATTAAATGATAAATCAAAAACAGTTAATTAAAAATAAGCTAAGTATATAATATTTTTAAAAAAACTTAACCAAATGGCATATAAAGTATTTACAAATATTTTTCTAAAGCAAAGAAAATGTCTTTGTGAACTCACGGGGATATTAGGGCATCAAACTCTAACTCATTCTTATTTTCCATAATAACCCTTTCATTTCTCTATTGAAACCATGAGTGCCGCTATGATTGTTACACTTTCTGGAAAATAGTGGAGCTTTTCAAGGTTTCTAAGATACTCCTTATCTGATCTTTCCTCATTAATAGGAAAGTAATTTTTTTTCCTTTGGGCATAGGTTTCTTTCTTGTGTATAGAACATGGGTATGATATTTTTTTTATTTCCATACATTTTGTGCATGGTTTTTTTTGGAAACTTCTCAATATTTACCACTAAGAGGGTTTTACTACACTCTATTCTCTCTTATTCTTGTTGATAGATTGGAGCACCTCTTTTCATGTTAAAAATATTTAATGTAATGCAAGAATGAGGTTTTATTGAGTAACAAACAACATTATTTCTCTCTGTGAAACTTGAGGCTTTGCTTTGCTTGACTCCTAGAAGAAAAAACTAGTACAAAACTCATGGTTGTAGCTTTCTGGGTGTATCATCTAAAAATGGAATAAATTCCATGTTAAGAATGTTTAGCCCTCCTTAGGGGATGTTTTTGACCTCCATCATATCATCCTCCCATTTCTGCATCATCCTCTACTTCTGTGCCTCTTTAGGACCATGATTAGGCCTTTCTGGGCACCTTCTACCCCACCTGGCATGTTTTCTAGGGGTTCTGACCCCTCGGGTCAAGGTCGACCTCAACCTTGACCTAGGTCAAGGTCAACCTCGACCCTGACCAGGGTCCCCCTTTCAAAAATGGAAGCTTGTCGGCTGTCCGGAGTCATCCAAAATTCAATTTTCTCGCTTTTGGGTCGGCCGTTTCGGGTTCCAAAGTGTTGATTCCTAAATTATATTTTATATAGGTCCTTTTCTAGGGGCATGGGTCTAATTGGAATTTAATTATCCTATGTTGGCCTCCTTAGAATATTTTTCCCTAGTTTCATATAAAAGGAAGTTTTCTTCTCTCATTTTCTCTAAGCCTTCTAAGTGCAAAAAGCTCTAATCAATATTTTGTCAAGAAGAAAAATGTTCAAACATCCATTGTTCTACATATTTCCAAGATTTCAAGGTGTTCAATTCTTCCTCTCAAGCATTCAAGTTCTCCATTGAAGATCAAGGATTCAATCTCTCAAGCCTTCGAATGGATTAGGTGCAAACTTTCAAGATTCATCATTCAAACCCTAGATCTAGCCATCATGGTGGTGTGATCTTCCTTCAAGATCGTTTGTGCATCCTCAAGAATCTTTCATCATCTTTTCAAAGTGGATTTCAAGCATAAAATCATGGAGGTTTATGGTTTCTAAAGCCCATTCTTTCATACTTACATACTTGCATACATTTGAATTTCAATTGCATATCTATTGAATATCATAACTTCATTGTTAGATTCAATTCTACTACTTGCTAGAATTATATACTTTATCGATTTCAAGGTTAATTCCTAAATTGGGGTTTGACTAAGGCAAACCCCTCCCCCACATCAAACAATCCTCTTTTTCTTGCATGTATAGGTTTAGAACAACAGATTTGAGACCAGATCTGGATACCCTTTTCAGCTTTCTTTCAGACGGCATGAACAGATTCTCTGTCAGACATGTGCAGGTTAGGGTCGACATTATTGGGTAGGGTTGAAATTTGTGGGTCAAGGTTGACCTTTTATATAAGACGAAATCAGAATAGAAAAATATTTATGTGTTTTGTTTGTCTCTGCGTTCTGGTTTAGGATCAACTGTCAGTTTTTCCATAAATAGTCTACAGACCTTAGAAAATAGCATTATTTGATCTGCAATTATTTAAGGTTAGTGCATTTCTCCCTTTTCTTCAATTACTATCATATATCATATCTATACATATAATTAATAGAATTTAAGATATCCTTCTTGTTATTCTCCTTTCTAAATTGTTGATTCATTTGTGCATTGACCCTTCTTTTGGGTTGATCAACTTGGATTTTCCATTTGTGCATTTGGGAATAAAAGAGGAACATCTTATCTTCTCCCTAATCACAATTGAAACACACAATCAATTAAATTCAACTAAGTATAAAGTAGGGTTAAGGAATTCAACACACTTTAATCAAATCAAACAACAATTAACAATCAAATCCACCTTATCCTCTTTCAACACCTTACATATTCCTAAACTCCCTATTTTATAAATTACATTTTGGTGAACCTGCAATAGACAACTCCTTCTCTTTGGTGTTAGATTTACATCTTAGATTAGAATTTAAATAATACTCATAAAATATACAAAAACACTTCTTGCATTTTCATCATGAAATTCTTTTGGTGTATGGCTATCTTTCTCATTATCCTTCTTTTAGCATCTCTTTATAGTACCTATGATTTCTATGTGAGTGTCATCCATTTTATCATGTTTTTTAATATTCATGTTTCACTTTCTTATGCTATTTTAAGATTTACCAATACTATTCTCCCTACTTTCAAAACTTTAATTAAGGATTTGTGTAGTGGAATTATCGATCTTTTAGATTATGTGAAGAATTTGGTAGATGATACTCTGTTACCTAATCTTCCTAATCCTAATCTTAACCTTCCCAATCCAATCATTTCTAATAATCCCACTCCTATCCTTCCATCTTCCATCCCTAGTTCTTCTCATACTTTTGTTAAGGCTCAAACTATGGTACAGGATGAGGATGTGCAAGAATTTCTAGATTTACCTTCTCCTTCTTATCCTATCCATGGTGATAATAAAGGGAAATCCAAAGAAAATTCTCCTAAAACCATTGTTCCACCTTACACAACCTTCTCTCATAAGAATCATAATCAATAATCTCCCATAGATGCTATGCAAGATAGGTATATTATTGGATACACTATGGTAGATAAGCAAGGTTATAAGGGTTTAGGGCTTGGTGTTAATGAACATGGGATTAAAAACCTGATCAATGTATCTCCTAAACATGATATGCATGGTATAGGTTATTCATCTTCTAAATTTCATGTGGCTGATATTAACTATCATCCTCCTCTTGATATTATTCTTCCAACACCTACCTTAGATCATCCTAATACTCCTCAAGATGTGGCTAAGAAAGTGTATGTCCAATTAATGAATTCCAAGAAAGAAAACATTAAAACTATTCCAAAAAATGATTTACATAAGTACAAATGTCCTTTCCACAATAGTAATAAACATTTACTTGCTGATTGTGTGCATTTCAAATTATATGTTAGAGATAGAACTTCTCGTGGAATTATATCTTATTCTCGAGCGGTATTACAATTTCTTCAGAATTTTGACATAGGGCATTCCCCTAATTATTCTACAAGTAAGACTATGTTTTTCCTCTTGTCTCTTAAATTGGGGGGCAAGAGGTATTTTATTCCAGTCTTATAGGATCCATTACCCTCTTAGCATGAATGTTGTTTTGAGTCTAATTGGTTATTCCTTCTACATTCTATCCTTATAACTTCTTACAAACATGATATTCTTTCTACGACATCTATTTTGTAAAGATATCTCTTGTTTTTATAAATTTGTTGATATAATTTGATATACTCCTTGTCATCATCTCTGAGGGGCAAGGTATTTCCTCCTTTTACCTCTATCTAAGGATCTACTTTCCTTAGCTTAGTGGCATTTTTTTATGTTGCAAACATTATTTTCCTTATAAAGATCTATGTTTTGACCATTGATACTCCCTTAATTGAGAGGTGATTGTCCTAGGTCATTACCTCTTCTTTATTTTACAAATTATGTTCTTTATAAACTCTTGCCCTTGCTTTTTGGTTAGAGTTTTCTATCCTTCATTCCAAGAATCCTCATCCTCTTTATTGCAAGGAGCTTGATGGTTGAAGCTTGGGTCTTTATTGCTTTTCGAAGATGATATTTTATCCTAAGCACTCCTCTCTAGTAGGGCTCTTGTTGATAAGATATCTTCCTCTTTGAAGATCCTTTTTCCATAAGTGACATATTAATTTCATGATTATCTATGTCTTTAGATGTAAGGGTCAATACTCTTCACTAAGAATATGGTATACATTGATGTTTAGCTGGATATCTTCTTACCTTGTGAAGTAGGTATTCTCTTCCTCTTCCTTATCCTGCCTAGTAGGTAGCCATGATAAGGAGGGGGGCATATATAGGGTCTCCCTTGTACTATAATTTACATTTATTTACATTTTGCAGCATGCTAAATCCTTGGAGGGTAATGCACACAAGTTACTAAATCTTGAAGAGACACGCATTTTTAATTTTTATGTTTGCTAAATCCTTGGAAGGTAACGCACATAAGTTGCTAAATCCTAAAGAGACATGCATTTTTACTTTTTATTTTTGCTAAATTCTTGGAAGGTAACACACATAAGTTGTTAAATCCTGAAGAGCTACACACCCTTTTATTTTACAATATGCTAAATCCTTGAAAGGTAATGCACAAAAGTTGCTAAATCTTGAATGGACACGCATTTTATATTCCATAGTGATACAAGAATGTGGATCTATGAATATTTTCAAAAGCTGTCAGAAGATGCATTTACAATTACAAGCATAGTTTATGGATGAACCTATTTGGGCTCTCCCTCCTTGGTGATTCATAGTAAGGTGGGCATCTTACTAGGTGAGGTAATCACTTTCTCTCTATCTCTTTCTCTTTCATTCTAGTAGGATTAGATCATGAAGCTATGTTATCTATGGTGTTGTTCTTGTCTTACTTATGTAGTGATGTATGTTTTCTATGATTAATTTCTCTTTACTTCCATATCTTTATGTATTTATGTTGAGTTATAATCCTTTGTCTAAGGACTCATGTCCTTGACTTAGTGATATTCTACCTCATTGCAATCCACTAGGATCCTTTTCATCTAACTTTGCCGTGAGTGGATTCGATTTCTATACTCCCGCTAAAGTGGGGGCTTAATGTATCATCTTAAAATGGAAGCACTTCCATGTTAAGAATTTTTATCCCTCCTTAGGGGATTTTTTTTTACCTCCATCATATCATCATCCCATTTCTGCATCATCCTCTACTTCTGTGCCAGTTTAGGACCTTGATTGGGCCTTTCTGGGCACCTTCTGTTAGAGTAATCATTAGTTTTCTTATTAATTAAATCATGTTGATTTAATTAATTAATTTATTACTCTTTAGTGCTTAAGCTTTCTCTTAGGTGCATTAATAATTAATTCTTTTCTTAATTATTAATGTGCAACCTAGCTTTTTTAGACTTTAGGGTTTTGTTCACCTTTATAGGTTGAACCTTGTAATTATTTTTTAATTAATTCAGATTATAATTTTTCTCTCAGATTTTGAGTAACTTCTGAGTCCTAATTTTTCCTCCTTCTACTTCTCTCTTGTAACAGGTTATTTGCATGCAGGTATTCTTGGCGTTCTGTGGATTTGTATTTCTCAAATCCTACATGGTATCAGAGCCACACTTCCGGGAGTCATATCTGGCTCATCCAGACTCCGTTTTTGGCAAACGTGATATCGTCAGAAAGCTGGTTCAGTGTGCTATTCAGTGGCAGAGGTATTTTTTCTAGATTCTGCTCCAAGTTTTCTCTCCTCCAAGTTTTTTATTTTATGCCCTCTGGTGGATTTCTTGGTTCTACAGGTCCTGGGATCTCTTCTTCTGATTTCATAGTTCACTCTTCTTTCTGACTTCTGAGCTTGTATGCTCTTCTGATGCATTTTTGTTCTGTAAACGCACTGAGATAAACTGCCTTGCTCTGCATTTCTAGGATTTTGAGCACCTTGTATGGTTGTTGTACTCGCACTCTGTTATAAAGTGCCATGGGGGGTTATGATGTTTATGCCGCTTTAGGCACATCCACCTTTGTCAAGTGAGCATACCTTCCATGACATTAGCCCATGCTATGTGTCAATGACACCGCCCTTTATCCTATGTTTATACTTCTGTTGCACTGTTGGTGTCCCTGGTTCTTCTTCTGGAGATGTTTCTGGCATTGCATTTCAGTGTTCCTGTCACCTCTCCCAGTTCAGCATTATGGGGGGGTTCACCTGTTGGTTCTATTTCTTCCTGGTTCGATTGATCAGCTCTTCAGACATTTGTCTTCTC
>MU223975.1:932511-1031563 GCA_018584345.1 Thuja plicata | reverse complement strand
ATGATGTCTATGAGAGTGTCATCCATTTTATCATGTTTTTTAATCTTCATGTTTCACTTGCTTATGCTATTTTAAGATTGACCAATACTAGTCTCCCTACTTTCAAAACTTTAATTAAGGATTTGTGCAGTGGACTTATCGATCTTTTAGATTATGTGAAGAATTTGGTAGATGATACTCCATTACCTAATCTTACTAATCCTAATCTTAACCTTCCTAATCCAATAATTTCTAATAATCCCACTCCTATTCTTCCATCTTCCATCCCTAGTTCTTCTCATACTTTTGTTAAGGCTCAAACTATGGTACAAGATGAGGATGTGCAAGAATTTCTAGATTTACCTTCTCCTTCTTATCCTATCCATGGTGATAATAAAGGGAAATCCAAAGAAAATTCTCCTAAAACCATTGTTCAACCTTACACAACATTCTCTCATAAGCATAATAATCAATCATCTCCCATAGATGCTATGCAAGATAGGTATACTACTGGATACACTATGGTAGATAAGGGTCTAGGGCTTGGTGTTAATGAACATGGCATTAAAAACCCGATCAATGTATCTCCTAAACATGATATGCATGGTATAGGTTATTCATCTTCTCAATTTCTTGTGGCTGATATTAACTATCATCCTCCTCTTGATATTATTCTTCCAACACCTACCTTAGATCATCTTGATACTCCTCAAGACGTGGCTAAGAAAGTGTATGCCCAATTAATGAATTCCAAGAAAGAAAACATTAAACCTATTCTGAAAAATGCTTTACATAAGTACAAATGTCCTTTCCACAATAGTAATAAACATTTACTTGCTGATTGTGTGCATCTCAAATTATATTTCAGAGATAGAGCTTCTCATGGAATTATATCTTATTTCCGAGTGGTATTATAATTTCTTCATAATTTTGACATAGGGCATTCCTGTCATTCTTCTACAAGTTAGACTATGTTTTTCCTCTTGTCTCTTAAATTGGGGGGCAAGAGGTATTTTATTCCAGTCTTAGAGGATCCATTACCCTCTTATCATGAATGTTGTTTTGAGTCTAATTGGTTATTCCTTCCGCACTCTATCCTTATAACTTCTTACACTCATGATATTCTTTCTAGGACATCTATTTTGTAAAGATATCTCTTATTTTTATAACTTTGTTGATATAATTTGATATATCCCTTGTCATCATCTCTGAGGGGCAAGGTATTTCCTCCTTTTACCTCTATCTAAGGATCTACTTTCCTTAGCTTAGTGGCATTTATTTATGTTGCAAACATTATTTTCCTTATAAAGATCTATGTTTTGACCATTGATACTCCCTTATTTGAGAGGTGATTGTCCTAGGTCATTACCTCTTCTTTATTTTGCAAATTATGTTCTTTATAAACTCTTGCCCTTTCTTTTTGGTTAGAGTTTGCTATCCTTCATTCCAAGATTCCTCATCCTCTTTATTGAAAGGAGCTTGATGGTTGAAGCTTGGGTCTTTCTTGCTTTTCAAAGATGAAAAGCATTTTATCCTAAGCACTCCTCTCTCATAGGGCTCTTTTTGATAAGATCTCTTCCTCTTTGAGGATCCTTTTTCCATAAGTGACATTCATTTCACAATTATCTATGTCTTTAGATGTAAGGGTCAATACTCTTCACTAAGAATATGGTATACATTGTTGTTTAGTTGGATATCTCCTTACCTTGTGAAGTAGGTATTCTCTTCCTCTTCCTTATCCTGCCTAGTAGGTAGCCATTATAAGGAGGGGGGCATATATAGGGTCTCCCTTGTACTATAATTTACATTTATTTACATTTTGCAGCATGCTAAATCCTTGGAGGGTAACACACACAAGTTGTTAAATCATGAAGAGACACACACTTGTAATTTTTATGTTTTCTAAATCCTTGGAAGATAATGCACACAAGGTGCTAAATCCTAAAGAGACGCATTTTTACTTTTTATTTTTGCTAAATCCTTGGAAGGTAACACACATAAGTTGTTAAATCCTAAAGAGATATGCACCCTTTTATTTTACAATATGCTAAATCCTCGAAAGGCAATGCACATAAGTTGCTAAAACTTGAATGGACGCGCATTTTATATTCCATAGTGATACAAGAATGTGGATCTATGGATATTTTCAAAAGTTGTCAGAAGACGCATTTACAATTACAAGCACAGTTTATGGATGAACCTATTTGGGCTCTCCCTCCTTAGTGATTTATAGTAAGGTGGGCATCTTACTAGGTGAGGTAATCACTTTCTCTCTATCTATTTCACTTTCATGCTAGTAGGATTAGATCATGAAGTTATGTTATCTATGCTGTTGTTCTTGTCTTACTTATGTAGTGATGTATGTTTATTATGATTAATTGCTCTTTACTTCCATATCTTTATGTATGTATGTTGAGTTAGAATCCTTTGTCTAAGGACTCGTGTCCTTGACTTAGTGATATTCTACCTCGTTGCAATCCACCAGGATCCTTTTCATCTAACTTCACCGTGAGCACATTCAATTTCTGTACTCCCGCTAAAGTGGGGGCTTAATGTATCATCTTAAAATGGAAACACTTCCATGTTAAAAATATTTAGCCCTCCTTAGGGAATGTTTTTGACCTCCATCATATCATCCTCCCATTTATACATCATCCTCTACTTTTGTGCTAGTTTAGGACCCTGATTGGGCCTTTCTGGGCACCTTCTACCCCACCTGGCATGTTTTCCAGGGGTTCTGACCCCCTGGGTCAAGGTTAACTGAATTTTGGATGGCCCCCAGCAGCCAACAAGCTTCCAGTTTTGAAAGGGGGACCTTGGTAAGGGTCAAGGTCAACCTCGAACCTAACCTAGGATAGGGTCATCCTTGACCCTTACCAGGGTCCCCCTTTCAAAACTGGAAGCTTGTCGGCTACCGGGGGTCATCCAAAATTTAGTTTTCCCGCTTCTAGGTCAGTTGTTTCAGGTTCTGTAGCATTGATTCCTAAATTATATTTAATATAGGTCCTTTTCTAGGGGCATGGGTTTAATTGGAATTTAATTATCCTATGTCAGCCTCCTTAGAAGATTGTGCCCTAGTTTCATATAAAAGGAAGTTTTCTTCTCTCATTTCCTCTAAGCCTTCTAAGTGCAAAAATCTCTAATCAAGATTTTTTCAAGAAGAAAAAAGTCCAAGAATCCATTTTTCTACATATTTCCAAGCTTTCAAGGTGTTCAAGTCTTCCTCTCAATCATTCAAGTCCTCCATTGAAGATCAAGGATTCAAGATCTCAAGCCTTTGAAGGGATTAGGTGCAAACATTCAAGATTCATCATTCAAACCCTAGATCTAGCCATCATGGTGGTGTGATCTTCCTTCAAGATCCTTTGTGCATCCTCAAGAATATTTCATCATCTCTTCAAAGTGGATTTCAAGCATACAATTATGAAGGTTTATGGTTTCTAAAGCCCATGCTTTAATACTTACATACTTGCATACATTTGAATTTTAATTGCATATCTATTAAATAGCATAGCTTCATTGTTAGATTGAATTCTACTACTTGGTAGCATTCTATACTTTATTGATTTCAAGGTTAATTCCTAAATTGGGTTTTGACTAAGGAAAACCCCTCCCCCACAACAAACAATCCTCTTTTTCCTACAAGTACAGGTTCAAAAAAGCAGATTTGAGACCAGATCTGGATACCCTTTTCAGCTTTCTTTTAGACAGCGCGAACAGCTTCTCTGTCAAACCTATGCAGGTCAGGGTCAATATTATTGGGTTAGGGTTGACATTTGTGGGTCAAGGTTGACCTTTTTCATAAGATGACATTAGAACAAAAAAATATTTCTGGGTTTTGTTTGTCTCTGCATTCTAGTTCGAGATCAACTGTCAGTTTTTCCAGAAATAATCTACAGACCTCAGAAAACAACATTCTTTGATCTATAATTATTTAAGGTTAGTGAATTTCTCCCATTTCTTCAATTACTATCATATATCATATCTATACATATAATTAACAGAATTTAAGATATCCTTCTTGTTATTCTCCTTTCCGAATAGTTGATTCATTTGTGCATTAAGCCTTCTTTTGGGTTGATGAACTTGGATCTTCCATTTGTGCATTTGGGAATAAAAGAGGAACATCTTATCTTCTCCCTAATCACAATTTCAATACACAATAAATTAAATTAAATTAAGTATAAAGTAGGGTACACTGGGACAACTCTTTGTGCTTTTTTTCAATGGTACCTAAACTGCATCTTTCTATTTGAGGCAATATGCTACCCACATGATCAAAATAGACTTGCTTTACTTTTATCTTCTTCTAAAACCTAGACCAATGACCCAGGATAGACACATGGAGAGAAGGCATAATCCCTCAATTAATAAACATCATCGTATCTTGAAATCAAGACTTTACATCTATCATGAGATTAAAAATTGAAATTCTCAAAGATTTACTTTTTCCTTTCTTATCGTCAAGACCCACCTTGTACACGTGTCACAAAGGTGTGATGCCTCAATGAATCTTCAACTGATCATCTTGAGTTTAAGGAAATACACCAACCATTGGATTGATTCTGATTCTGCTCAGTTTGACCTTACCTTCCACTATAGACCTGGCCCGCCATGGATACTTGTTACTCTATTGAAATGCCTTAATGACTAAACGTTCATGCATCTTTTGGTTGCAGGATAGTGAGGACTGTAGAATCCAATTAGATCTGTTTGACTTTAAACTCACCGCAAGCCAAAAGGAGATGGGCCCCATGATCTTAGATGGTTACGTGTTGCAATGTCGCAATGCCTTGAACAATAAATAACGTACATCTTGAGATCAAGGGAATGTGCTAGCCTTAGGATTAAAAGTAACTTTCTCGCTGCTAGGGATAAAGAAAAGAGTATGAGGACTTAGAAAAAAATTAAAAAGTTGATCCCGCTAGGCTTAGGAAATATTAAAGACTTGGCCCCATTCACTGACTTTAAGACCCATGAAACAAAGTTACTTAATTGACCCTAGAAAAAGTAACATCTATTTATAACATGCATAAGAGACTTAGGGCTTAAACATGAAATAGACCAAGGGTTTGGAAACAAAGATAATTAGGGCTTAACAACCAAGTTTAAAACATTTCATTAAAAATGATCATGACTTTAGAGTTATGGAAGAATTTTAAAGTCCTAACACCAATGCTCCTACTAATGCCTCTTGGGATATTGACACGGTGAAATCACAAGTTTTGAATGTATCATAAGGGTGAACTATGTAGTACTCATTGTAACCATACTAGTATCTTTTTTCATACTTATTGAAGTTAAATGCTCAATGTCTTTTGATTTTTTTTTTTGAATTAATATCTTCATCTCCACAAATAACACTGGTCCCTTGACTAGTGTTGATAACTCTATGATATTTTGTACCAAACTTCCAAATTGACCAGATTATTCAAGTATTGGTGCTTTCATATGACATGTGTATTGGTATTGTTTCTTTTAGTTTTTGACATTAATAGTACATATCATAATAAAATAACTCTATAGAAATCGTGTATACTTTTCCTTGTGTCAGTTTTGAGCTATTTGTTATTGTATGGTTCGACACTAGTCATGCTTCTTAGAAACTTCCTTGTTCCATTTGAATTGAAACAAAAATAAGGATTCCATTAAAAAGATATGCAATTTGTAGCACTCTATCTACAATGATTTACATGTATGATCTCTGCTTTATTTCACTATGGTGCTTAAATAAGCATTATACCTCTATGTTTGCCATTGTATTCTTTTAGTTGTTGTACCTACAAATTGTTGTCAATGACTCTTATTTTCTGCTAAAAAGTGCTCCTTATCTTTCTTTAAACAAGGATAGTATAATTTAGTTGTCTTTTATATAGAAATGGAGATGGACCCCACCATAACTGAAGTTGTACATAATGTTACCCTTATGCATTCTTCTGTATAATATCAATGACATAATGATAAAGATAGCTTGAACCTTTGATGACACCATGTTTTGTACCTCCATGAAGAAAAGATGTAAATAGTGAAAAATGCCATTGGTCTATTGAATAATCCTACTACTAATGTTGTGCTCATATAATGTAGGAACATATTGGGTTCTTGACAATCCTTTACCAACAAAAATAAATATGTTTGTTTTGGTTCGGTAGCTTAGTGGAGACTGCGTGGTAACTACTTTTATTCACTTGGTTGAAGACTTCTCTCAACTGAGGCTCGGTTACTTGTTTTTGTTGTGCTTTACCGATGAGTCTCAGTGGTCATTTTGAATAATTGGTGGTGTGCTTTACCGATTGGTTTGTTAGTTGTTTATCTACTTTGTGGGTTTTCACCGACTGGTCTTGGTGCTCGGTTGGCCTTCTTACCGAGTTGTGTATTTTGATGTTAGGTCTTCTAGATGACTTATGTATTTAATTTCCATAGCGTAATTAATGTTGGGATCTCTTATTGGGATGTGTGTAGACCTAAATCTAGGTCTTTTTTATTTCCTATGTATGGATCTTTAGGATCTAAGTGTCGACCTCTTTGGTGGACTCTAGTGTATATTTGGTTTTTTGTTCTTAGATTAGATCATCAGTTTTGGATAGAAGATATTTCTAGAAGATTCAGATTGCAGGTCTGTGACCTCACATGTATGAAGATTATTCTGTAAACATCTGAAAGTATATGGATAAAATTGGGAAGACCTTACAGGCTGACATGTAATAATTTTGGTTAAATAATATAAATTATATGTTTTCTTCTTCTCTCCCTTTCCATGTTAAAGCTGTCGAGTTGTTTTGTAAGCTAGTTTGGTAGCTAGGAGTTCATTTTGTCCTAGTTACTAATCCTCCTTGCATCATGTGGTATTAGAGAGAATTTTAGATCTAGATTTCTTCTTGTAATCCCTAACTCAAGTTGGTTGATATTTTTGTGGGATAGGAGATTTGGATCTAACCTACAATTACAGAGGGTTTCAAGATGGTTCGTGGGAGAGGAAATGCAAATCTACCTCTAGCTGATATGCTAAGATAGATTCATTGAAGATTGGAAGCTATTGAGATAGCCTAGGATAGAGGAAGACTTCTTGAAGATGTTAGTGATGATGAATTTGAAGAATTGCAAGGAGAAGCCACACCTGCACCTATGATGGATCAGGAAGAAGAGAGATTCCTGCAAGCTTTTACAAGCTTGAAGTCCACACCTTAGTTTAATCCTCCTTAGTATAGTGGAAAGTTAGATTTTGATGAGGTGATAGACTAGATAAGTGAGATGGAAAAATACTTTGAGTATGAGAATATATAGATTCTGATGAGTTAATAGGCTGGATAATTGACATGGAAAAATTCTTTGAGTATGAGAATATATCAAAGCAGAAAAAGGTAAATATTTCAAGTACACAGTTGAAAGCTCTTACATCCTTTTGGTGGGAGCATCTACAATTAAATTGAAAGAAGGAAGGTAAAGGAAATATCAAGGTATGGGCTAAGATGATAAAAAAATTGAAAGGAAAATTTCTCCCTTGTGATTACAAAATTAACCTAGTTAGGAGAATGAAAAGTTTGAAGCGGAAAGATAGCTTGGTAAAATATTACACCGAAAATTTTTATAGATTAGACTTCAGATCTGGACATGCTGAAGATGAAATGGAAAGAATGGCAAGGTATCAGAGTGAATTAAGAAGTTCTATACAAGATGAGACCAACTTGGTAAAGATCAAGAGCATTGAAGAGGCATATCAATTTTCCCTAAAAGCTAAGGAGAAATTGAACAAAAGATATGAACAAAGGAAATGAAGAAGAGGTGGTATATTACCTAAACAAAGAGGTAGATCTCATGGTGAAAATAGTAGATCTGAACAAGACAAGACAAATCCAAATACATATCAAGACAAATGAAATACTAAATTGAAAGGTGGAAGTTCATTCTGAGGAAGAGGCAACTAATCTTGAGGTGGTTATAGCAGAAGAGGGTTCCAAGGAACTTGTTACAATTTTGATGAAGAAGGACATATATCTTTTGAGTGCACACATGCAAGCAAGAAAGTTGGTAGCAGAAGAAATACTTTGGTGAAAGAGAAGTCACCAAATTAACTTGAGAAGGAAGGAAATCTAATGATTAGAAAGATACTTTGGAGTGAGAAAGATAAGAAAGATCCTGTGAGGAAAAGTTTTTTCAAGACCAGATGCGGAGTTGCAGACAAAGTTTGGAAGGTGACTGTTGATAGTGGAAGCTTGGAGAATCTGGCATAAGAGGAGATGGTCACAAAGTTGCAGTTGGAAAGAATGAAGCATCTGAAGCCCTATTAGATTTCATGGATCAAGGATGAGCATACATTAACGGTGAGTGAATAATTTTTTGTGAATCTAAAAATTGGGAAGTATTATGATAGGGTGTTGTGTCATATTATGTCAATGGATTATTGACATATTTTTTGGGTAGACCTTGGAAATATGATAGATATTCTATACATGATGGAAGAGTGAATAGATATACTATTTAGGTTGATGGTAAGAAGAAAATATTTTTACCTTTGGTTGGATAATCTATTGGTGAGATATGTACATTTGTGAAAGTTTGTTTGATGGAAGGTAGATAGTTTGTTAAGGATTTGAAAAGAAATGATATTTGTTATTCTTTGATTCCTATCAAACCGAGTAAGAACATAGAAGATAAAATTCCTAAAGAAGTTTAGAAATTGCTCACTAAGTACAAGGACATCATTTCTTATAATGTGCCTGATGGCTTTCCTCTGATGAGAGATATTAGTCATTGTATGGATCTAATTCCTGGAGCTAGTTTACGAAACAAGGCACCACATTGGTTAACATTGACCGATAATGAAGAACTCAATTGACAAGTTCATGAGTTGTTGAACAAAGGTTTAATCGGGGAAATTTTGATTCTATGTGTAGTACCAGCTATATTGACACCTAAGAAGAAGCGAGAATGGTGAATGTGCATAGACTCAAGATCAATCAATAATAGCTAAGTATAGGTTTCCTATACCGAGGATGGATGATATAATAGATTGTTAGAGTGGAGCAAAATATTTTACCAAACTTGATTTGAAGAGTGGATATCATTAGATCATAATCAGAGAATTTGATGAATAGGAGACTGATTTTAAGACAAAATAAGGCTTGTATGAGTGCTTGGTTATGCCCTTTGTTTTAACTAATATAGCGAGTACATTTATAAGTTTAATGAATGAAGTTTTGAATAAATTATTGAATAAATTTGTGATTGTATACTTGGATGACAATATGATATTTAGTTAGACTAGAGAAAAGCATTCGATGCATATAAGACAAGTGTTGCAGAGATTGAAAGAGGAAAAGTTGTTGATAAATTTGAAAAAGTGATCCTTCATGAAAGAGGAACTTGTGTATTTAGGTTTTGTGGTTTCAGTGATGATTTCAAGATGGATCCTAAAAATTTTGAAGCTATACTTAGTTGGCCTAAACCTAATAATGTCAGTGAGGTAAGATTGTTTCATGGATTTGCAAGTTTTTACAGGAAGTTTATCAAACATTTCAGTTCTATTTGTAATGCTATGATTGAGACAATGAGAGGTGACAAAAGAGAATTCAATTGGACACCTGGAGCTGATAAGAGTTTTGAGACTTTGAAGAAGAAGGTTTCTTATTAACCTTACCTGATTTCAATAAGGTATTTCAAGTTGAATGTGGTGCTAGTGGAAGTGCAATAGGATTTTTGTTGACTTAAGCAAGTAAACATGTTTCTTTCTTTAGTGAAAAGTTTAATGATGCTAAAAGGAAATATTTTGTCTATGATCAAGAATTCTATTCTATAGTTCAAGATTTGAATAAATGGAGACATTATTTGACGCCGAGTGAATTTGTGTTGTATACTGATCATAATGCTCTATAGTATTTGGGTAGTCAGAATAAGTTGAATCAAAGACATTAAATGGGTAGAGTATTTCCAGAGTTTCACATTTATAATAAAGTATAAAAGTTGAGTTTCTAATTGAGTTACTAATGCATTGAGTAGAAGAAGATCTTTTTTGACTAAATTGAGAATTGAGGTTCTTGGTTTTGATGACATGAAACATTTCTATGAAAATGAAACTGTTTTTTCTGAGCAATGGAGAGTGTGTAGAGAACCTATTCAAAATCAACCAAGTAAGTATGAAGATTATTTCATTCAAGAAGATATGTTGTTAAAAGGTATTCAGTTGAGCATACTGAGAGGATCAATGCAAAATAATTTGGTAAAGGAAAAACATAGTAGTGGTTTGGCTGGACATTTTGGTATTGATAAGACATTGAATTTACTTAAGGAAAGGTATTTTTGGCCTCATTTATATAAGAATGTTCATAAAATTTGTGAAAGGTTTTGGAGTTTTTCAATTTAGAAAAAGAGTAAGTCAGAATACTGGTTCGTATACACAAATTTTTGTTCCTGAGAAACCTTGGTGTGATATTAGCATGGATTTTATTCTTAGCTTACTAAGGATAGAAAGAGGTAATGATTCCATATTTGTTTTTGTGGATAGATTCTCTAAGATGACACATTTCATGCCATGTAGAAAAACATCAAATGCAATACATATAGTAGATATTTTTTTTTAAGGAGATTGTAAGATTGCATGGATTACCGAGTATCATCTCTAACTAAGACAGTAAGTTTGTCAACTATTTTTTGAAAACACTTTGGAAGAAGCTGGATACTGAGTTGAACAATAGTCCTAAATTTCATCCATAGACTATTGGACAAATGAGATTGTAAACCAAAGTTTGGGTAACTTGTTAAGATGCTTAGTTTGAGACACACTAAGTAATTATGATTTTATATTGCCACAAGTAGAGTTTGCATATAAAAATTCAGTAAATAGAAGTACTGGAAAGACACCTTTTGAGATTGTGAATGGCACATAACTAAGAGATATATCAAACTTGAGAGATATTTCTGGGGAAGAGAAGAAGAGTGATGAAGGAGAAATATTTGTTGATTTTATGAAGAAATTACATGAGGAAGTGAAACATAAGTTGGAGCAAAGTAATCCAAAATACAAGGATAGTGCAAAAAGATCAAGGAGACATAGAATTTTTGAAGTTGGTGATGCAGTTATGGTTCATTTGAAGAAAGGTGGATTTCCTATTGGAACATATGGTGAAGTGAAAATGAATAAATTTGGTCCTTGCAAAATATTGAGAAGATTTGACAGTGGAAATGCTTATGAAGTATAATTACCCGATGACATGGATATATCACCTATATTCAATATTTAAGATTTGTATGAGTATCATGAACTTAATGAAGAAGTGACAGTACCGAGTGATTATCCTAAGGAATAGATAGAGGAAGTTGAAAATATTTTGAAATAGAGAGTTGGAAGAAGTACAAGAGGAAGGGATTACATAGAATATAAGGTAAAATGGAAGAACAGATCGATTGAGGAATTATCTTGGATTTCTCAATTTGAGTTGGATTCAATTCATACCTGACTCATAATTTGGAGAATCGTTTCTTTTAACACCAAGTGTCTGATGCAGGAGCATCTTGGGTTATTTGCAATCTTGTATCAACCAAACAACAATGTTTTTTTTGGTTTGGTTACTTGTTGGAGACTACTCCGCTTTTGTTTGCTTAGTTAAAGACTTGTCTCCACTCAAGATTAGTTACTTGTATGTGTCATGTTTTACTGATGGATCTTGGTGCTCTTTTTGACTACTCAGTGGTGTGCTTTACTGATGGGTCTCAGTAGTTTTTTGGATATTCAGTGGGTTTCATTGAATGATCTGGGTGCTCGGTTGGTCTTCTTACGAAGTTTTGTATTTTGATGTTGGATCTTCTGGCCGACTTCAATATTTAATTTTTGTAGTGTAACTAATGTTGGTATCTCTCATTAGGATGTGTATCTATTTTCTAAAAATGTGTCACACTTCTATGAATCATTATATTCAAGATTTCTCAAGAATGAGGTCTCGAATGGTGACTCATAGCTCTCTATTCATGGAGTGTAAGGGTTTGTAATGGAGGCCCTAAGATTGACCTATTTTGTGCCCATGAAAGTACACCATAAAATAAGAGATTCAAAGAGGAAAAGCAAGAGTGCTAGTCTCCATGATCATCAAGTATGCATGCAAATAAAAATGGAAGCTATTCTATATGATAACAATGCAAGATTATTCTATGAAAGGAAATACAAATGCAAGATTAATCTATGAAAGGAAACATGAATCTAATCTAATATGCAAGTACAAGAATAATCTAAATGGATTTCCATGGGGGCATGAGAGAAGAAGACAAGAAGAGAGAAGTTGCAATATCCAAGCTCAAGTGCTCAAATTATCCTCCAAAGTTGCTCTCAAAACCTGGAGCATAACAATAGCATCAAAATTCTCTCTCTTAATGAGAAGGAGAGGTTTTGCTTTTAAAGAGCAATGAACGGTAGAGATTAAGAGGCAAAACTAAATGAGAAATCATGGAGATTAAATCTTGGTTGATCCACGTGCTCACATATTCAAAAGGTAAAATCAAAGGCTATGCTTAAGAGGCAAAAAAACCCACCACTTAGGAAGATGTGTAGAAAAAGAAACTTTATTTATTTTTATTTAATTTATTTTATTTTTTCATCACAAAGAGCGATTTAAGTGGGGATTTTATTTAATTAAAAGAGGGATTTTATTTTAATTAAATAAGATTATTTTATTTAATTAAAAGAGATATTTTAATTAAATAAGATAAGATTATTTAATTAAAAAGGGATTTTAACTAAATAATATTATTTTATTTAATAAAAAGGAATTATTTTCTTTTAATTAAATAAGATAATTGATGAAATGATCAAACCTTAGGAAATATTGAAATAATTGAATTAAAAATGATTTGATCAAGGAAATTGATTTGAATTAAAATGTTGCAAAGCATTGATTCAGGAATTTGATAAATTGATTCTGTCATTTGACAAATTGAAGAATCGGGGCCCATAGTCTAGGCGACCATTTTAGTGTGCATACATTTGTCCCTCTTTGACCAATGTGTGATCTTTATGAGAACACATGTAGACAAAGAAACTAGTTGAAGTGTGAGATCAATTTGGGATCACAAAACAAGTGATCGACAGATGGGATCACATCAGGATAAAGATAAGTTGTTTGAAAAAGACAAGGTCAACACCCCTGTAAATAGGTAATTTACATGTTGAAGATAATAATCTCAAGCAAGGCTGCCCCAAGTGGATTAATTAATAGGATTGATAAAGTTGAATCAAGGATTGAAGTTTGATAGCTACTGCCCTCTCGTGATTGAAATCAAAATGAGATATAGGAGAAATAGAAAATTCATAAATTTGATCAAATCAAACTAAAGATAAGGTTCTTGATGTAAGATGAAATATATAAAGATCACAGAACCAAGGTAGATCATCAATCATGAAATATTATGCCCCAAGGTTGAATTAGAAGAAAAGAAGTGAGGTGAAAGTGAATGGAAGATAGAATTTTGGAAGAGGTGGAAAGAAATGGAGAGAAGAAAGAGAATTTGCCTTAGGAAAGAGAATGCCCCAAAATCAATCAACTATTTAAGATAGAAAATTTTGATTGAGATCATGAAAGAAGATTATAAGGAAATGAATATAAAAAAATATGACCATAGTTTATTAAAAGTCTACAAGAAAGATGAAGGAATCCCTCTCAAACTCATAATGTAGCCTAAAATACAAACTAACATGAAGTCTAACATTACAAGCTACATGAAAATGCAAAGGTGTACTTGCAATACAGAAACTGTAACATAGGACTTTGTTTTCATCATTCATTAGAGAATGTTAAGGAACTTATTTTCATCATTGGGCCATCATTAACGGACATCGTAAAATCACACAATCATCACTAGTCACAAGTCACAAGTGCAACTATGAATATATGAATGTGATTGATATCGGATTAGAATGTGGAAATATTCTAACATAAGAATCAAAGACATAAAGGTCAAGATGATTGTGATGTTATCTTACCCAATTTAATGTAGCAAAACTATGCTCGCATAAAGGCATAGATGACAAGATGACCAACATAATTGTTGTGCAAAAATAGTCAAGGATGAAGCCTCAAATCTCCTAAGTGTTTCAAGGGAACAACAAGAGACACTCAAGAGTTTCAAGACCACACCCATAAGCAGCAAGAAAATAAAAACATGCCCCATGCCCCAAGTCCTCTAGCTATGCATCACGGAGAGACTTATTAGACAAGGACACTCAACGAAATCAATAACAATCAGCACACAAAGAAAAGATCGTGACATAGCTCAAGAATTAAGTGTTGTGTTTAAAAATTTAAGTGTGTTAACTGATACTGATTTTTGAGGATAAGGATCAAATGCTTGCAAGTAGGTAAGATCACATGACAAAACTAGGTAAGACCAAACTGATAAGTGTTAAAAAACACTCAATGTCAGGGATTGTATTGAAAAATACAGTTGGGGTGGTGTTGAAAAAAACACTGTTTGGGAGATGTCCTAAAGACTAATTCATCCAAGATACCAAAGCTAACACAGTTATGCCCCATAGACAAAGACAAAGACCAATTCCAGAACAAGGAAATAAGGACAAGGCATGATAGAGAAAGGCTAAGTGTCGATGATGTGCGCTAAGAAATAGGAGTGCAAAGGCCTCAAGTAGTTCCTATTTCCAGGTTTTCACCACTTATAGTTTATTACAATTTTTTTCTACCAAGGCGCCTATTTCCAAGTTTTCACCAAGGCACTTTTTCTATTTTTTTGAATTTTTGAATTTATTTTTTATTTTTTTGTATTTTTGGAATATATAATTTTTTTAGAGACACATCAAAGTGCATACTTCTAGGTTTTCACTAAGATGATCATTTTTTAAGGATATTTTCTTATTTTTAGAATATTTTACAATATATCATTTTTTTGGATTTTTTCAGGATCAATAATTATGTTCAAAGGATACCCCCAGACAGAATGGCATCATGGATAGAAATTATTTAGGTGAAAGATATTGATAGGATTAGGGAGCTACTCTCCCTCTTCTATAGATAGTAAATAAGCACCTGACCCAAAACTTGTTGTAATGATGTAAGGTCCAAGACAATTAGGTTCAAATTTGACCTTTTGATCTTTATGTTGTTGATTCTTACAATTTTCACATAGGACAAGATCTCCCACTTTGACTTCTCTAGGGTGAACCTTTTTGTTGAAGGCTTTGGACATGCGCTTTTGATAAAACCTCGTATGGTCAAATGATGCTTGACATTTCTCATCTAGAAGTTCTAACTCTTGTAGTCTCATGGCATGGTAATCTTTAGTTATAACTAGACCTTTGAGGAAAACTCTAAGTGAAGGAATCTCAACCTCCAAAGGTAACACTACTTCAGTGCCATATGCAACGGAAAAAGGAGTAGCCCTAGTAGGAGTACAAATACTCATTCTCTAGGCCCACAAAGCCAGATTTATCTCTAAGTGCCAATCTCTACCATTCTTACAGACTATTCTATGTAAGATTTTAAGAATGGTTTTTTTTTATGCCTCTTCTTGACCATTTCCTTGTGGGAAGTAAATGGAGGCCCAATGTTGTTTAATGAACTCAAAAAATGAGATGTAGACCCTCAAACATCAATGTGTCGAATAGAAATTCAAATCAATGAAAATATGATGAAAAATAAGTGTAACTGATATGTAACCACATAAAAACTCCCTCAAGTCAAATGGAACTAAACTGCACCTCAAATCTATCCCAAAACTACCTCAAAATCCTCCAAAAATGCATGCAATATCTAGGATTGAATGTAGACAAAAATCCCTCAAATTTAGGAATCAGAAATGGTACTAACAAGGAGTTAATTTCCTATAAAATATCCTCAACTGATTTACAACTAAAAACAAATTCAACTAGACCTCAAACTTCATGTAAAGCCTCAAAATCTTCTCACCATAACTCAAAGAAAACAAAAGCCCTCCAACCCTTGGAAAAGGGACTCCAAGTCAAACTGAAAATTGCTTCCATCTAACTCTCAACTCTAAGAATATAAAATTCACCCTTATTTATATTTTTTCATCTTGAAAAGAGAAATTAATTGTTAAATTTTTTACAATTAAAGAATTAGCTATTATCACTTACATTTACAAAAATACAAAACTAATTCCCCGAGCACAAGTATTTGTAAAGTTAGAAAATAGAAGCACTTCCATTGTAGACTAGTTTATCCTTCCGAGTAAGTGGTTTGAGGTCATGTCAAGAACCTTGAATGGGTTCCTGACTTAGATCTAGCTTTTACCCCTTATTCAGCCCTATTTCCACTTTTTCCAGCCTATTTCTGACACCCTAGACTGAAAAACTGGGACTTTGACCTCAGGGTCAAGGTTGACCATTTTGGGTCAAGATTGACCTTGACCTTTACCTAGGTCAAGGTTGACCTCAACCTTGACCTAGGTCACAATCGACCTTTTTCTCAGGCCCGAGATTCAAATTTCAGAATTTTAGGGTTTTCAAATGTTGATCTTTGGAAAAAGTTAATTCCTACTTCTGGGTCAGCTATTTCAGTCTTCAGAACAACAAATCTTAAATTATATTTAAGATAGGTCCTCTTCTAGGGGCATGGGTCTAATTTGAATTTAATTCTCCTATGTAGACCTCTCTAGAATATTGTGCCCTAGTTTCATATAAAAGGAAGCTTTCTCCTCTCATTCTATCTAAGAACCATCAACAATCTAAGACTTCATAGCCATCATTGCAAGAATTCAAATACTTAAAGAGTGAGATCCAAAGGTGAAGAAGAAATATTTGAAGCAAGCCAAGTAGCCATTGAAGCATTCATCCATTCTCAAGCACTTCTTTCATCTAGGAGATCCATTGGTGGCCATTGAAGGATTCAAGCTCCATGGAGGCCTCTTGTTGAACATTTCTCCATCCACATTCCTCCAAGCCTCTTTCTATTCAAAAACCCATTCAATATTGGCTTTAAAGATCTACAAGAAATTGATTGAATACATCCTACATTCTACATTCTACATTCTATAGCCTTTTTGGTGCATACATACTTGTGGATTCATGGATTCGAATCCACCACAAGGACTTCTACAAGGAAGGTGAATTTTTTCATTTACTTTGTTTTACTTATGCAATTTCAATTATAGTTTGAGGTTAATTCCAAAACTAGGATTTGACCAAGGCAAACCCCTCCCTCCAATAAAAAATCCATCTTTTTTGTAGGTATAGGTTGAGAACAACAAATCTGAGTGTAGATTCAAATACCCTTTTTTGGAAAACTCTCAGGATCCAAAAATAGATTTTCTGTTGGATACTTTTTAGGTTAATTTTTCCCTAGGTCAGAAGCGGAAATTCTAGGGCAATGGTGACATTGACTTGAGAGTACAAATCAGAGTTGTGTCAAAACTGAAAAAGATTTCTGGGTTTTGTTCATCTCTACATTTTAATTCCAGATTCGATCTTAGATTTTCCAGAAACTGAGTGCAGAGCCCCAAACACAACATTCTTTATATCTGCAACATTTCAAGGTTAGTACTTTTTTCCTATCTATTTCAATTAAATTTATTAATCTTTATAAATCTATCACACATTCAAATCTGTAAACATTCAAATAAATAAATGGGTATTTATGATCTTCCTCTTTTCTCTTATTTACAAATGATTGATTCATTAATGCATTGATCCTTCCTTTCAAGTTAATCAATTTGAATCTTTCATTTGTGTATCTAGGGATAAGAGGAAAGCATCTTATCTACCCCCTACATTTCAACACTCCTTTAAATCTAAGATAATATAATAACAAACTAAAACACCATATATTTTATATTTTACATTTTGGTGAACCTACAATAGACAACTCTTTCTTTTTGGTGTTAGATTTACATATTTTATGTTAGATATTGCATGCATATTAGATTATCTTTCTTTTATGTTCTTGCATTTACTTTTCAAAAATCAAAAATCAAAATCTTGTGTTTCCTAAATTAGTTCATTTGCATTTTATTGGTGTATGAGCTTTACCACTTCTAGTCCTACTTATAGTATCTCGGTTAGAAGAAGTCATAGACTTATGGGTTCCTTTGATCCTGAGTCTTCATTTCCTTTGATTAGGATCCCAGATGAAAATTTGATCACTCATGATTCCAATCCTTCTATGGAGCATAACTCTTCTCACTCATCTCATGATGAGGATGATGCTTTAAGAGTTCCTCCTTAACAAGTGCAAACACTTTCAAAAGAACTTGATAAAATGGGAAATTGGCTTATTCAAGAAAACCATAATCAAGATTCCATCCAAGCTATAGAGGCTCTTAAGAAAGTCCTTCGTGATAGTGATCAAGGTGTTAATCTCTTGCGTGGTATCAGTCATCTTGTGCAATTGAATGTTAAACCTTTAGCATAAGAGGCTCAAGATCTAGGATTTACTCCACCTGTCACTAGTGAGGGACCTTCTTCTCTTCCTTTTCCTAGAATTCCTACTTATACTCCTCTTTTTATGACTACATCTCTCCCAATCTCATCTATTCCCATGATTGTTACACCAACATCTCTGCCTACCTCACAATCTTCATATCATAGTGTAGCTTTTACTTATTCAAATCCCCTTCCAACTGTGGTTCCAAGTGTTCCACTAGTTGTGTCTTCCATTCCTGTAGCTTCCTACATTTTTCCTAGTGCTCCTAATGTTTCTATGCCACCTATGTCTGCTAATGATTCCACAATTATTAGTTTGGCTCAAACTGTGTCATCTTTACAACAACAACTTGCATCCTTAACTCAATCCAATTTTAGCATTCCTACATGTGACATGGTTAGTGATTTATCCTTAGACATTATTCATGCTACTATTCCTCAACAAGCTGATACACCTCTTCTTGAAAATTACAATGGTAAAGGTAATCTTGTTACTCATGTTAGAACATTTCAAATCCTTTGTAGTGATTATGCTCATGACCATAGGATTTTAGCTAAACGATTTGCTAGCACTTTTCATGATAAGGCTTTGTAATGGTATTGTTCTTTACCTCCTTATTCTATTGATTCTTTGACTAAAATTTCTAATACCTTCATTCAACAATTTAAAAATTGTTGGGATTAATGGGAAGTGGTACTGAGAGGGGATGGGTGAATTAGTACCTCTAAAATGTTTAACACTTTTCACCTTTCATCTTTAGTAATCAATATTTACTGTATTACCAACCATATCTGATGTTCTTTCTTTTGTGTGTAGTATTAATTAATACCCTTAATTATATGCAACATTCATAGAAACATTCATGAAAGTAATAGACACATAACACAAGATATGGTATCGTAGAAAACTCCTATTAGGAAGTAAAAACTGCGGTGGAGATGGAACCCACAAAACTTCACTATCTGCAAAATGGAATTGAGCTGGTAAAGGCTTACAATTCATCACTTCTGATGATCTACCCTATTAGGAGTATTAATGTTGAGACCTATTAGGATCTACTATGTTAACAGCTTTTAGCAACACTAATGAAGTGTGCTCTTGGTTAAGAGATTTACAATAGGACTATTATGTCCACCTTCCTTGAAAGGATTTCTTAAGTGTACCCCACTTGTTAGAATGTGTACAATATGTTTGACCTGACTAGATGTAATCTATAATTTCTGATTACAAATCCTTTAAAGCTCATAGTATATGAATATTACCTATAGTGATTGATTAATACCTTTTCCTTCTTGTCGGTAGCCTATGTTCTATTCTTGAAAACTGATTTTATCTTTGTCTTTGTTGTTACATGAATTCTCTTGTCTGATACTCAGATGATTTCAGTGGCTACAATCATCATTAAACAACATTTTCACAATTGATTGAGTATCTATTTATACAAGTATTTGACCTATTTTAGAATCACGCATTACAATGTTAACTCTAGATCCAAGGTATACAACTTGACCTTGATCCTTTAGTTTGCATGTTTTAAAATAGTTAAACTGATAAAAACAATAATAATTACATTTCTTTCTCCAGACATAATGGATTTAAAATAAATCAAGAAGCTAAATATAAAACTTTAGTGATATATCTAACATGGAAAGCGAGATCCACTTTTTATGGGATGTAACTGACTGTCGATTCTTGATTGTTGGTATGAACTGAAAGTCTATCAGTGTTCCCTCATTGAATTTATTGTTAGGTTCCCTTCATCTATTGGGTTCCACTCTTTGATTGTTTTTCTGGGTTGCACTGTTGGTTACTCATCGGTTTCCTTTGTCCTTTTTGTCATCGGGTAAAACTGAATAGTGTTTGTCAGGATGCTTTGTACTTGGTGGTATCGGTAACCTTGGCATTGGGTAGTGTTGTGCCCTTTCTGTCAGTGTTGTATAAACTGATGGTGTTCATCATGTTTTTTCTTGTATATACTAATGGAAAAATATAATGTCTTCAATCTCCCACTTTGATATTATTATCAAAAATTGATATGTGCATAATATGAAAGTGTTTAGTATGTACACCATGTATATATCCTTGTCATTATATGACTCCCCCTAACTATATGCATCGGTATAGTATAAGTATATGTACATGTATACTTTCCTTTTTACTATACATTCTCCTTTTTGTTCTTTCCTCTTTCAAATGACTTAATGTACATATCATTTCCTCCTTTTTTGATAATCATGACAAAAAAATGTACAAGTTATAAGTTGTTAAAACATGTGACAAAAATGTGTAACTTATGATGTGTTAAGAATGTGGGAGTGGGTGTTCTTGATAACTTCGATCATTTTCTCCCATTTTTATTTGATGAGTTATAATTCCATGTGCTCTAGCTCAATTATGGCATGCATATCATAAATGATGTTTAGGACAGACATTTTAGGGGTGGCAATGAGTGCTCTTGCCTATTTCATATGTTGTTGCGGTAGTGTGAGTGTTGGTAAGAGTTGAGCTTGAAGCTCATTCACCTCATCTCTAAACTTGGTTTCTGCAATCTGTATGTATTTTCTTAGCTTTCAAGCTTGCTTGAGTTGTTCATTGTGCAATTTGATTGCCTCTTCACTGTTTGTGAGACTTTCTGCACTTGTTTGAAGATCAGCATCAATCTGTGCTATCTTGTCGGTATACTCCTTTATGAGTTGATCTAACATCCATAATTTATGAATTAAGGCTATTGATTCTAAAATAATTTGGTCTACTGTGCTTACTCGTTCATATATCTTCACCTTACGTAGTGCCACTTCTTGGCTTATCTTTTTAGCTAACTTTAATTCATACTTCTTTTCAATCCTAGCCTCCATAGCCTTCTAAGAAACTATGTTTTGAGATGTCATTGCATCAGTGAGAACCACTATTTGATCAAGCATGGGGGTTGTTTGATCAACATCTATGTCAGGTACAATTTTCTAAAGTATTCCTCGTGCAACTTCAATTACCTTTGCTTCTTTGGTGGCTTTTCTCAGCTTATCCTGCATTGCTTTCCTTTGACAAAGTCTTGCATACTTTGTTAACACAGTAGGATCCAATGTTCTAGGATCACATACTGGAATGTCAATAATTTCATCCAGAGTGACTAGATTCTTATTCTTTCTCTTCTTCTTCCTTGAGATTTATGTAGAGGCAGATGTATGAACTACCATTTCTAGTTCATTTGTCTTCTCTGAGGTGCTTGGTGAAGGCTTTGTAGATGAATCTTCTTTTGTTTTCTTCTCCGGGTTCACCTATCGGTTTTGTGAAGATGTCTCTCCATCAACCTTAGGTGTTTTCTTAGATTTCTCTTCTATTTTCTTCTCTTGTTCATCTTTCTTTTCTTCTTCACTCTTTTCCTTCTTCTTGTCTTCTTCTACTTTCTTATCCTCTTCTTTATTTTTACCAGTAGACTTGTCTTTCTGATCATCGGTTGCAACTTGATCTGCAATTGTATTTTTTGTGTCTTTTGTTTCTCCATCACCCTTGTCTTTGGGTATGCTTGTATCTATTGCATTTGACTCTTCATTTCCTTCTAGCAGATTGATGGCCTTCATCAATACTGGCATGTTATTTTGTGTGCCCACTTGTGTTGCATCTAGAAGTGTGTCCTTCTCATCGGTTTGATCTTGTTGAGCAGTGACATCTTCATCTTTTTGTATTTGTTCTATTGGGTCTAGACCTGTGATGTCAATAATGGAAGTGTCTGGCCATATTTCATGAGCAACATCCATGTTGTTATTTCTTTTTGTCTCCAATTCTCGTTGCTTGGTTTGATCCTTAAGGGATATGCAAATTAAATCATCTTCTTTTTGTGGATCTTTATTTGAATCATAATGAGTGATGTCTTAAATTTCAAGATCATCCATGACTTTGTCTAAGTCAATTAGCTCAACATTATCTACATTATCCAAAGCAATGTGCTTAGGACTTGCCTTATCTTTCTAGTCCTCTACATAAGGTGTGTCGGTTAGAAGTAATTGATTCTCACAACTTGTTGACTCTACGGGTAGATCTAGGATTTGTATCCATTTGGCCTTGATCATTCTTTCTAGCTCTCTAAATTTATCCTCTAGCACTTTGTAAGATCTTATCTTCGCTACAAATTTACTTGAGTGTTTTTTTCATTATTTCTTTGATCTCTTCCATCTTTTATTTGGGAGGCATGAGTGTGACAAGTACCCTCTCCCATGCTTCTTTTTCTATGTGCAAAGCATATGACCATTGTTGTGAAATTCTTTTACCCTATTCTTTGGGTATTTGGCCTATAAATTCTATTGGTACATATTTGAACTTGACCATTACCCTGATTATTGCATCTTGTATTTTATGTTGTCCTTTTGGCTCCAGCTTTCCCCACTATCTAATTTTCCTATCAGTCATTGTACCGATTGTTGCAATCAAATTGGCAATTTCATCCATTGTTCTAGGGGCTGAGCTTTTCTTCTCTACATCAAGCTCATCCTCTTTTGAATCTTCTATGTCAGCTTTGGTCTTGACCAGTCTTTTCCTCCTTTTGGTAGGTGTTTGTTTCATAGTTTTCTTCTCTATTTTCTATGTCCTCTTATAGGTCCTCGCTTGACCTTTCTTGAGAGGTGTAGTGGCTTTTATAGTTTGACTTCTTGTTCTCTAAGCCTTTGTGGTTCTTGGTTTCTTTGTAGGAGGTGGAGGTGTGTCATATTCAGTGGCCTCATAATCTGATTCTTTCTCATGTTTATCTTCACCGATGGTACCCTATTCATCAGTTTCTGCTATTTGTTCTTTTTCCTCTTCATTGACTAACAACATCTTTTCAGATTCTTAACCATCTTGTTTTTCTTATTCACAGTCTTCTTGATTACTAGGCCTACTTTTATCTTGGACTTGGCCTCTTCATATGTGCCAAATATTATTTTTTTATTCTCAAGTGGTTCATTCAACAATGCATCAAATGCATTTGTTTCTTGATCTATGTTAATCTCATATAGTCAAGAGGTGCTACCTAGGCTATCCTTGGTACAATTGGTTTAATGTGAGTGAAATTAGAATCCACCATGAAACATATTTCATCCCTATGCTTTTCAATCAACTATTCAGGGATCCTCACTATTTCCATCATCTTTTCCTTGAAGTCAAGGAAGTATTCATCCATTACCGAATCAAATTTTTTACCTAGTGACTTAATAAGTTCACTAATCTGTAATTTGACTGGCTTGGTAGTATCCCATTTTAGTTTTCCAACTGAAGGAAAGTGTTCTTGAAAATAAAAGAATATACACATGATGAGTGAACCAAACTTACATGTGTTATTCTTTGCAGACCTGGTTGTTGTCATATTCTCATCAAGTTGCTTCCATAGGATCCCACATAGATCCATTTGTATTCCCTTTGTGACAATCTTGTATGTTGTGCTTACTTCTATTAATGCTATGTTGTTTAGCCCGCTTTCTTGGAAGATTTTTTATCTTATCACACATGCACCGAACCTTAGTTCCTCATTGATGATTGTGTTCACCTTGAGTCTGGTTATCCCACACAACATTGGTGTGTTTCTCAACTACTGGCCAGGAGGGATGCTTATGTGGCTTAGGTTTGTCAATAATGGGGTAACTAATTACAACATGTAACACATCCTTTGTGATCTTCTTAGGTTCATCCAACCATAACTTATGGTCGTGCATTCTGCTCAAAACTAACCTAATCTAGTCAGTTTTGAAAACCCTCAGGAAATATAGGGCATTGGTTATCCCTTTAACTTGTAGATACTTGTGTTCTTCCTTCAGGTTCCCTTGTTCATCACACAGCTTCTTGTAAGCTTGATCTATCTCTATATCACCTATCTCAGCAATCTTGAAGTGAATGTAGGACCTTACGTCTTCTATCAGCAAAACCCTAGGTGGAATTTGTGAAAATGCACTAGATTCATCGGGTTGCGATGCAATCTCTAGGCATATATTGTATTTATCTTCCACACAAGTTTTGTTCTTTGTCAGCTTAACCACATTCTTCTTATCGTTCTTCAATTTTATGGTTCTTAAAGTGTTTTTCATCATGTTTTGAGTTTAGGGCTTTTCTAAAAACAAAAATAGAGTTCTTCGGTGCACTCGGTACTTACTTTGATCCCTGTGGCATGTCAGTGATTTGTTTGGAGTGCATTGGATCGAGTCAAGGTCACTATGCTAAATGCTCTTTTATCACTCTATTTTCACTCTACTCTTTCTTCTCAAATCACGTGTGAGAAATGAAGTTCTCCCGTCGAGTATTTATAGACTTTTGCTCTAAGTCTGTCGTAAATGCTCAACAACTTGTCGGGTCATGAAGATGGAGTTTGTTGGGAAGAATCTCAAATAACATTCTCAGTGTTGATAGGATGCTCAAGATGGCAGTTAAGATTATTCCTTTCATAGACGGATATCGGTGTTGTGTCAAGACAACTTTATTAACTTTGCTTCCTTACCATTGGGTGTCGGGTTACATTAGCAACTTACCCATTTTATGTGTTGACTGAAAATTCTTGGTAACTGTAAATAGCTCATCCTTTTATGTTCAGTGATGATTTTTGGTATGTGCTTACCGATGGGGTTTATTTCTCATAATTGTAACAAGTAACATAATATGCATCTTTATTCATGCCGATTTGACTATGTATCAATTTGTATAATGGAAATGATGCAAAATATGACTTGGTGTAGTGCAGTTCCATACTTACTTGTTCATCTTTTAGGTGGGTGTGGTGATGTCACCAAATCCATGGGATGAGGTGTCACCTACTATATTTATTGGTCAAGCTTCTTCAATGGTTGAAGCTTTCCTCCACATTTTCTTTCTCATTTTCTTTATGTCTTCAATGGTGTTACCATTTGCAAAAGTGGTAGATTCTGTTATTCGATCTCTGCAGTCCTTCTTTAGATGTCCAACCTTATGATATTGCAAACATGCCATTCCTAGGTTAGTCCAACCTCTAGACCTTTTGGTCCATAATCTCATGTAGTTTGCAGCAATGTGACCATATCTACCACATGTTGTGCATTTTATCCATGTATTGTAGTCCCAAACATATGAATTACCAAATCTCCTCAGTTTATATGTATTTTCTTTATTTTTTCATTTCCATGCTTTAATTTTATTCTTCCTACATTCCAGAGATGTGTGCCCATGCATTTTGTAGCTAGGACAATACTTGTCCATATAGGTTTCCTTCTTTGGTTCTTTCACTTTTGATTTACATTCTTGTGCTTTATGTCCTTTCTTGTTGTAATTGTGACAATGTCCTATGAATGTAAATGTGGATTTAGGAATGCCTTTTTCTTTCCTCCTGTTGACATTTGAGGTGTGGCCTTACTTTCCACAATGATTTCATGTCAAATTTCTTGGTCTAGGATTGATGTAGGGATCTTTTGGATCAACTTCATTTGATGACTCTCCATGCTCTGTGTACCCTAGTCCAATGTTGGTGTTGGGTCTTCTTTGTGCATTCAAGAATTCATCCATGCATTTTGTACAATCTTTAGCTCTCTTAATCATGTCATTATTTTGTTGTAGAATTCTAGCCTAATGCTTTAGTTTTTCATTCTCTTCTCTTAGTTCACCGATAATCTTTATTCTTTCAATGACTTCCACATTTATTCTATTTGTTTCTTGACTCATAAGAATAATCCGATTAGTTACCTCATGGTGATGCTATGTAAGTCTTTGTATCTCAGACTCCTTTTCTTGTAGCTTGTATGTGATCTTTCTTCTATAATCAATTGCTAGAGTTCTTTCTTGTGCAACTTTCCTTGCATTGTTCATGACATCAATCATTCTTACCATCTGTGTCTCTTGAATGATTTGTAGAGATTTGACTTGTCCAACCAGATATAGATTGATTTTAGTTGGGCTTCTGATGCTTTCTTTTGATGTATCTGATTCCTTGCTTGTATTTGATCCTAAAGAATCAAAGAGATCTTGAATCTCTTCCTTAAGATAATCTGTCTCATTATAGTGAGAGCCATATTCTTTCTTTCATCCAACAGTAGTCTCATACTGATTCTAGCTTCTTTATATTGTTCATAGAACATCTATATTTCAAGCTTTTTATTATCAATATTTTTATCAAGTTTGTACTTCTCCATTGTATGATGTTTTATCTTAAGACTTTAAGCTTTCCAAGAAGAGACTTAGCTCATATACCAATTGTTGGGATTAATGTGAAGTAGTACAAAGAGGGGAGGGGTGAATCAGTACCTCTAAAACTTATAACACTTTTCACCTTTCATCTTTGGTAATCAATCTTTACTATATTACCGACCATATCTGATGTTCTTTCTTATGCATGTAGTATTAATTCATAATCTTAATTGTATGCAACAGAAACATTCATGAAAGTAATACACACATAACACAAGATATGATATCACAGAAAACTCTTGTTAGGAAGTAAAAACTGTGGTGGGGATAGCACCCACAAAACTTCACTATCTCCAGAATGGAAGGGAGCCGGTAAAGGCTTACAATTGATCACTTCTGATGATTTATCATATTAGGAGTATTAATGTGGAGACCTATTAGGATCGACTCTGTTAAGATATTTTAGCAACACTAATGAAGTGTGCACTTAGTTAAGAGATTTACAATAGGACTGTTAAGTCCACCTTCCACGAAAGGATTTCTTAAGTGTAGCCCACTTGTTAGAATGTGTGTAATATGTTTGAACTAACTATATGCAATCTATAATTGTGGATTAATGATCCTTTAAAGCTCACACTATATGAATATCACCTATAGTGATTGATTAATACCTTTTCCTGCTTGTTAGTAGCCTGTGTTCTGTTCTTGACAACTGATTTGATCTTTTTATGTGTTGTTGCATGAATTCTCTTATTTGATCCTTAGATGCTCTTAGTGGATACAATCATCATCAACTAACATGTTCACAATTTATTGAGCATCTATTTATACAAGTATTTCACCTATTTTAGAATCACACATTACAATGTTAACTCTAGATCCAAGGTGTCAAACTTGACCTTGATCCTTTAGTTTTCATGTTTTAAAATAGTTAAACTGATAAAAAAATAATAATTAAATTTCTTTCTCCGTACATAATGGAATTAAAACAAATCAAGAAGCTAAATACAAAGCTTTAGTGATTTATCTGACATGGAAAGTCAAATCCACTTTTTGCAGGATGTTACTGAGTGTTCGTTCTTGATCATCGGTATGAACTCAAATTCTGTTGGTGTTCCTTCATTGAACTGATTGTTGGGTTCCCTTCATCTATCGAGTTCCATTGTTTGATTGTTTTTTTGGGTTGCACTTTTGGTTACTCATCAGATTCCTTTGTCCTTTTTGTCATCGGGTAATAGTAAATAGTGTTTTTCAGGATGCTTTGTACTTGGTGGTATCGGTAACCTTGGCATCGAGTATTTTTGTGTCCTATCTATTGGTATAGTATAAACCGATGGTGTTCATCATGTTTTTCCTTGTATATAATAATGGAAAAATATAATGTCTTCTAAAATAGCATTGGTCCACAAGTTTCCTTAACTAATTTAATGCATTGTAAACAAAATATTAAGGAAAAATTGACTGATTTCATTGGTAGATTTAAGCATTTGTATGCTCGGATTTCTTATCCTATTCCTGATACTGATATTCATCATATGTTTATTTCAAATTTACTAAAGGATATTAGAGATAAGATTCTACTTACTAAATTTACCTCTTTTCAACAACTTTGTGCAGCACTTCATCATTATCAATTACAAGTGAGTCAATTTGAGAGCAACACTCCAATGGATCCTCTTCCTGTTGATAAGAGTGAAAATGCTCCTAATCCTAATAATTTTCTGAAACCTAACAACTATATCAAGATTAATAAACATACGAATGCGGTTGCTGGTCAAGTTGCTATTACATCCCACAATGCCACTTCTGCATGCACTGCTTTCCATATGAATTGTACGTTTACTCCTCTCTCTGAATCTTTACATTCTATTATGAGGATGTTGTTAAGAGATAATATGATTACCTTTCCTTTTATTTGACCTCTCCTTCCTACTACAATAGAATCAAAATCCTTTGATTCTAAAGCTTTTTGTTAATACCATCACCAGAATGGCCATAATACTGAAAAATGTTATTCTCTAAAGCATAAAGTTCAAGACTTAATCAATTCTAATGCTCTATCTATTGATACTTTATATGGTAATGGGAAAAAATTTGTTTCTCCTAATAAAAACCTTCAAATCTATAAGAATCATCTACCTACACATGATACTAATACCATCGCTCAACCATCTTCTGTGGATATCATTTACGATTTGAAGATGGATGATCTTAATCAGATTTTTAATCATGTGCAGTGTGTTGTTACATCTCAACCTATTGTTCAAGATCCTTCGCCTCCACCTCAGCTTTAAGTTCCACCTAAACCTCAAAAACAAACTAAGGATAAGTGACCTCAGGAACTCTCAATTACCTTTGATGATTCTGAGAATATTAAGGCTCCTAATGGTCTCCTTTATATTTATGCTAGGATTTCTAAGATACTTACATGTGGTTGTCTTGTTGATCCCACATCTTTAATAAAGATCATTACTAAGGAAAATACTTTTATGAAAAATCTACAACGTGATTGTTATGATCCATCGGATGCATGGATCCAAACTTGCAATGGATTTCTCTATCCTGCACTTGGTTCTATTAACTTTCTTATTGAACTTTGTGGCAAGGTTTTAGATATTACTTTCAATGTCGTTCCTACTTCTGATCAATTTCAAGTCAAATTTTGTTTTCCTTGGATAACTGCTATGCATGCTATTGCTTCTCCTATTCATAAATGTCTTAAGTTCATTCATAATGGAGAAGTAAAAATGATCAATCATAGTTTGTATCAATCTTCTAGGCCTAGATATTGTACTACACTTGATTTCTTTTGGCCTTCATTACCTAATTCATGTCCTCCTAGCCTTGTTGAACATTCAAGAGAAGATGGAGGGAAATAAGATAATCTAGTCAGTCTAGAATATAGAAGATTTGGAGATCTCCCAAGTGCTAATACATTTTTCCCAACTAAATGAGGCTAAGGTAGTTCAAATGTCTAAAAATTTGAAGAAGCTCACTAGTGACACTAGTGATATTGTCAAGGATGGAGAACTGTGGCTAATAAAGATGAAAAAAATAAATTCTCATATCAGAGCTTAATCAATAGCTACTTGACATGCAAGAGGCTGCCCCTGCTGAGCCAAAAAAGGTACAGGATATGGAGATCTAAACAGAGGAAACATGGGAGATAGCAGAAAAAATAGAGCAAGAGATTAGGGAGCACAACAATGTAATTTTGGGAGCACAACAGTGTAATTTTGGGTGCACTAACATCAATTTTGTAGAATAGGATAGACACCATTAAGGATAAAATTCATGTGGTATATGGAGCCTATGGTAAATTTCTAGACTTACAAATAAAAGTAAATAATTGCATATCAATTTTAAATCCTTACAATGCAACATGGTCTGGCAGGATAGGACTATCTGAAAGATTTGCATTTGTGCAACCATTGAGGTTAGAGGAAACTGAGATAATTACCCTAGTTGGAACAGAGATAGATAAAATTGGAGCCACTTTGTCATTCTTTAAAGGAAAATATAATCAAATAGAGGCAAAGTTGAACATGTTTGGGCTAAGCTACAATAGATTTGTGCCTCCCATCAGAATAGAGGACAATCAGATAAAGCCATTAGGGCTATGGGGCTCAGAGTTAGACAATGTGCTACCCAATAAAGAGATTTATATATCTAATCAAGGAGAGCTGGACATGGGGCGATTTAATAAGATTATGGATGAAGCAATTAAATAAGAGATAGACTGTAATAAATTCATCATAGATATCAAGACCATAACTGATTCTAGGTGGGAAAGACAGAAGGCCCAGTTGGAAAGTATATAGATCTTTGAGTGGCCAAAGGAGGAATATGTAACAACATGGGACATCTTGATGAATCCCAAGAAGAAAAATCCTATTATAGTTGACCTAGACATCATGGATGAATAATAGGAGGACACATGGCACCTATTCTTTGAGCATAGGAAGGTTAGCAATCTTAAAGACTAGTGTAGGTTAGATGGTATTGGCAGTCACTAGATCTTATTACAAATATCAGATGCTATCATGAACATAAATATACAAAGGCACCAAAGATCACAAGAAGACAAAGTCAAATCAGATCTTATTCTTCAATTTTCTCCATCCAATACTTGGTGTTTTCTTGTCTTTTATCTCTTCTAAGTTTTTATGGTTAGGTCTTTTAAATAGTCTAAAGCTTGTTGCATCCTTATCTTAAGGATTTTAAGATGGTTTAGGCCTATATTTAGAGCTCTTGTATCATTTTGTAAAAGAAGAGTTGGAGTTGGAAATTAATGAAATAGAGTTACAAGGCAGACTACTAAAATTTGTCTAAGCCTTTTTACTATTTGTCTATCTGAATGTATTTTAAGCTTTAAGACATTAATAAAAATATTTTGCAATCTCTTTTCTCCATATTGATTGTCTCTTTTTATTTATGTTAAATTTATTCTATGTTTATTTGTAAGGCACTTAGATATATTGATCACAAGGTGGTTGTACAGTCATTTGTGAGCTCCTTCAAGGAAGATTAATTATTTCAAGTGACCCCATAGAGCATAGCATTGGTTTAAGGATCTAATGATATAGTAGTAGAAAAAGGATAATTTGTAAGGAATTTTATCTTTGTTGCAAGTATTTTATTGATCACCTTACTATGGAGTTATACAAGATATTGACTCACAGCCCAATGATTAGGCACTGGTTTATAGTTAGCTAAGTAGTTGTTCATTATCTAACCAATATTTTAATTTATCCAATCATTCACATCTCAAATATATATTACATTCAAGTTATTTTGTTTAAGGAATATAATTCAGTTTACTATTTACTTTAAGAGAGAATCAAAATAGGTTGTCCTTCCTGAAGTTCATAAGAATTGAAAAAAGGAAGAAGGATCAGAATCCTTATTGCATTACTACTTTCTGTTGTCAAAATACTAGTCTGGATCATTAAGCTATGTATTAGGATTTTCATAGTTATTTGCATATTCATCTATTTTTTCATCCATTAAAATTCATTTTATAAATTTAGTAAGAAGATAATCCACTTAATAGATACAGTCATCCATAGGTAATACCTACCTGAGTCAGTGGATCTCAAAAAGCAAGGAGGAGGTATTAGTTTCCCTAGATTTTATCTAATTCCCTCATTAATTAGCCTTTCTCTTGGATGAAATAGGATTTTACATTCAATTACATTCAAGTATACAAGTATATTTTTGCATTAAAGGTTGTGTTGCAAGAAAAAGAGCTAACATGGCCATTGGAGGATTCAAGCTTGATGTAGCACTTGTCTTTCTTCTTCCAAGACCTCTTCTAGGTTCTCCTAGGTCACTCTATGACCTACTAGGGTTATTTATCTAACCATAGGCACCTTATTTATCTTATCATAAGATTCTAAATCCTTCAACAAGTGCACACCAACAAGATAGAATTCAAGCTCTGCATATTCTTCACTAGACCTCAATTTGGTCTTTCTTGCTCCATCTGCAATATCTGATCCATTTGGATCCCAAAAATTCCCAAATTGGAAAGGAAGGATGCAAGGATTTTAAGAGGACTAATTCAAACCCTCACAACCTTTCTTTGATATGTAACCCTAAACAAGTTCTAATTTCCAAGGCAATCTTCCCCAAAATAGGGCTACAAGCTTTAGGCCTAATTGAGCACATTTTCTGCAAAAACTCTCAAATCTTCCAAACAAGTATGAAAACCAAGTTCATATCATGATACCCTTTATAAATAACCTAAGTATTTTATAGGTCTTGGCTCTCAGAGGTGTCCGTATAGTCCTCCCTATATTCATGCCTAAAATTTAGGGTTTTAGGGCTTTTGCATTGTCTGATCAAGAAATGAACTTTCTTGGCTAACAAAGTAACTCCTCCAAACTCCTCCTCTTGTTTTGGGATCCTTCCTTGACTCTCCTACCTTCCCACATTCACTTATTGAATCTATGGGTTCTTTCAATCCCTCTAGCTAGCTCTGCAATCACTGGTGATCCCTAGCCATGCCACTTTGGCTTGCCTAGGGCATCACCTTAAAAATGCTTGCCTAAATTTCCTAGGCCCCTCCTACTATCTACACAATGTACATGGAGCCTACTCTCATAATCCAAGAGCCTATGCCAAAGCCACAGTGGAAAATGGATTTAAGACCCCATTTGCAAACTATGCTCAAACCAGATCAGCAACTGGACTAAATTTGAAAGATTTTATTCAAACAACTAAAAATATTGAATCTAACAATATAACACCACAAGAAGTTCTAAAAAAACCTACATTACATTAAAAAAAGTTTACAAAATTTCTTTCAATCCATTAAATAACCTGATCACATCAAAAAGCATAAATAGTCACTATAATTGCTTCACACAGCCCGTACACAAAATTGCTTTAACTTTACAACCCTAAAAATATCTCAAGGATGGTCTTATATAGTTGACCCTAACACTAATTCACCAGTTTTAGATAATTATCTAACCAATTCCACCAAAGATGCAAACTTGTCATAAAAGTTGTCAATGTTGTCAATGACAACATTGACAACTTTTTGCAACTTTCAAGTTTGATCTCCAAACTTGGCCCAACTATTCAAAAAATTGTCCCAATCCACCACATATGATGAAAAACCATCAAATAGGACATCTATTCCCTTAATTGTCTCACTTTTTTACAAAATACCAAAAACACCTAATTAGACCTAAATGGACCTAAAGGTCACTAAGCACCTATCAAGACCTATCCTCTTACAAACACTTCAAACACTAGGAAACTTGGTCCCTTTATTCACCTAGTGGTCTAGATAGAACCACTAAAAGCCAAAACAAAGAAAGAGAAAACCCTAGGTTACATTTCCACAAGTAGGCTACCTAGGTGCTCCTGCACCATACTCCCCCAAAAGGAAGAGCTATGTAACTCCTGTGGATAGTAGATCCTTTGAGATGCCCACCTTGTTGAAATTGGCCTCTACAATCCATGAGGATTTTGATTCTGGTCTATCTTTCCATTGGATCAAATGTTCCATGTAGACTTTGTGTCTAGTGGTCTTCTTGACCCCGGAGTCTAAAAATTTGTCAGCCACCATCTAAAACTTTGGAGGTAATACAAAAACCTCTACATCACCACTGACCCCTTGAATATGTGGGATGATCTCCTCCATCTTCCCTCTAAAGTGTATCAAATCTTGAACATTAAAAACTAGAGATATACTCAAGTCTGATGGTAAGTCCACCTTATATGCATTAGCTCCATGTTTTTTCAATATCTTGCAAGGTCCCACCCTTTTCATCTAAAGTTTGGTAGTGAAACCCTTATGTAGTCTAGATTTTTTGAAGTGGACTATAACATAGTCACCCACTTCAAATTGAACATCCCTCCTTTTCTCATCAACTTTGGCTTTCAACTTAAGTTGACTATCTTGTATCTGATTCTTTACTTCGTCCTCTATCTCTTTCATGGTAGAGGTGAAATCCAATGCACAACCACTTCTATAGTCCATTCAACCAAGATCTCTAAGCTAACAAACACCCCTAGGGTGCATGTCGTAAACAACCTTAAATGGGCTCTTTCCTATCATCATATTCTTGCTATCATTATAAGAATATTGAGCTTGAGGAATAACCACATCCCAAGTCTTCCCATACTCCTTAGTTAGGCACCTCAAATGGTTACCCAAAACTCTATTTACCACCTCAGTTTGTCCATTAGTCTTAGGGTGGTAAGATGAACCAAAAGATAGGTTGGTACCCAACCTTGTCCACAAAGTTCTCCAAAAATGACTCATAAATTTCACATCTCTATCAGAGACTATACTTAGAGGAAGACCATGAATCCTTACTATTTCTTTGAAAAAAAATAAGCTATGTGGCTAGCATCATTAGTAGTTCTACATGGAATGAAATGTCCCATTTTACTAAATCCATCAAAAACTACATAAAGGCTATCATACCCCTGTTTAGTTTTGGGTAATCCCGCAATAAAATTCATACTTACACACTCCCATGGCCTATAGGGACTGGTAGAGGCTGATACAATCCTATAATACTCATTCCTCCTTTTCCCTTCATGCAAACAACACATTTCTCTACATACTTGGTGACATCCTTCACCAATTTTGGCCAATGGTAGAACCTTTGGACCAGTTCCAAGGTCTTGTCCTTACCAAAGTGACCACGTAGAGAACCATTATGTTTCTCTTGGATGAGGTTCATCCTCATTGACCCTCTAGGTACACATAACTGATTTCCTTTGAACAACAATCCATTATGAAAAGTAAAATTAGAGAACTTGCTATGGAAATGATTCTCAAAATCAACGCATACCTTATATGCCTCACAAAGATCCTCATCTAATTTGTAAAGGTCTCTGAAACTTTCAATCCCAATGCTATTCAAGTGAACTTCTTGTACTATCAGCAACCTCCTTCTTAAGGCATCTGCCACCTTATTGAGTTAACCCTTCTTGTGCTTGATAGTGAAAGTGAATTCCTACAAGTACTCCATCCACTTCAAATGTTTGTTGCTCAACTTTTCTTGGGTGTTAATGTAACTAAGAGCCTGATTGTCTGTGAATACTACAAACTTTGTGGGCAACAGATAGTGTCTCCATTTCCTCAATGATTGAACTAGTGCATATAGTTCCAAATCATAAGAAGAGTATTTCTTCTTAGCCTCATTCAATTTCTCTCTAAAGAAGGAAATAGGTCTGCCTTCTTGACTCAATACCCCTCCTACTGCTAACGCACTAGCATCACACTCAATGGTGAACAACTTCTCAAAACTAGGTAATTGGAGGATTGGTTAAGTAGCCACTTGTTGCTTCAATAACTCGAATGCATTCCCTACTTCTACTGTCCATCTAAACTTAGTCTTGACCCCACCCTTTACGGTATCCATCAAAGGTGCACATATCCCACTAAAATTCCTAATAAACTTCCTATAAAATTTGGCAAGGTCATGAAAACTCCTTACCTCTCTGGCTGTTGTAGGTGGAGGCAAGTTCAAGATTGCAGCAACTTTGTCTTTTTCCATCTTCAAAGACACCTTGGACACTACAAAGCCCAAGTAAACTAGTTCTTGTTTAAAGAAATGACACTTCGTAATGTTAATGGCCAACTTCTCCTCATGTAACCTTTTCAATCCAGCCTCAACATGTTTGATATGTTCCTCTCTTGTTTTACTAAAAATCAGTATATCATCAAGATATACCACCACAAAATTTCTAGTGAAATCCTTGAGCATGTCATTCATGAGCCTCATGAATGTGCTGCGACCATTAGAGAGGCCAAATAGAATCACAAGCCATTCATATAACCCATCGGTGGTCTTGAATGTCATTTTCAATTCATCACCTTCCTTCACCCTGATTTGGTTATAACCACTTTTTAAATCTAGTTTTGTGAAGTAAATTGCCCCACCTAGGCAATCCATAAGATCCTCTATTCTTGGGATTGGGAATCTATACCTTATTGTGATCCTATTTATAGCCCTTGAGTCTATGCATAATCTCCACTTTCCCCCCTTCTTTGATTCTAGAACAACTGGGACTCCACAAGGGCTAATGCTCTTCTTGATCAAGCCTTGATCCAAGAGTTCTTGTACTTGTATTTCTACCTCCAAGTTCTGATCTAGATTCAACTTGTATGCTGCTTTATTTAGCAAAGATGCCCCTAGCACAAAGTGTATTTGATGAGTTATAACCCTCTTAGCTGTTAGGGTTGCAAGAGTGCCATCACTCACAATATCCTTATATTTCTCAAGCAATTCTTACACTTCCTTTGGTAGTGGCTGCTTCACTGGTGTTTCCTCCTCCTTACATATTAACACAATAGCATAACATTTTCCATCATCATCTTTGATGTCATTCACAAACTCCTTACCACTGCATAATATAACATTAGGAGTTTTATTCTGTGGTTCCTCATCCTCTAGCAAAGAAATTTTTTTGAAGGTCTTTCCTCCTTTCTTGAATGTAATGGAGTTCTCTTTCCCATCATATACTTCTCCATTATCAAATTTCCAAGGCCTCCCAAGAAGAAAGTGACAAGCATCCATTGGTAGGATGTAACAAAGCAATCTATCCTTGTATACTGCTATTTAGAATTCTACCCATGTTTTCTCATTGACCAAGACACTCTGGCCTTTGTTGATCCATGTCACCCTATAAGGGTTCACATGGGGTATTTTGGCTAGCTTAATCTTTACCACTACCTCCTCTGAAATGATGTTGTCTGTGGATCCATAATCAACAATCACCTTTCATACTTTACCAAGGATCTTACATCTAATTCTAAATAGTGCCCTCTTATGTTTGGAATCATCCTCGATTGTTTGTCTAATTAAGACCCTTCTAAACATCAGGTTCTCACCCATCTCTAAGTCTAGATGATCTACCTCTGGAGTTTTGACACTAGAAGTATCCTCATGCCCATATGCTACCCTCTTGTCACTGTTTGCTGTAGAAGGTTTGTGAGGACATATGGAAGCTAGATTCCCTAGTTACCCATAGTATTAGCACTTCATATTAGCGAAGTAAGATCCCCTCCTACCTCCTCTTCCTCTATTAGAACCCCTGTTGTTACCCTTGCCTCTGTTATAGCCCCCTCTTGAACTGTTCTCAATCAGCTGCTCTGTCAATTTATTTTCTTGTTGGGACCTTTGTTCACTACACCTTCCTTGGTAGCCTCCTCTTTGACCCCTCTGGTCTCTTCCTCTGCCTCTATTATTATTATTGTTCTTGAAACTAGAATCCCCTTTCTTCTTATTCTTCTCTTCCACCTTTATAGCCCATTGATGACACTTTTGGATAGTGGTAGGTGTCATAAGGCTAATCTCCTCTTGGATGTTCCACTTCAATCCACCTATGTACCTAGCCACTTTGATTGGCTCTTCTTCCTGTAATTTAGACCTTAAACACAATCTTTGGAATTCCTCAGTATATGAGGACACATCTAGGTATTTCTACTTTAATTTTTTTCTCTTCCTATGGAGTTGTATTTCACATTCCTCTAGAAGATAAATCTCCTTCAATTTGGTTACCATAGCATTCCAATTTTCTATTGGTTGCTTTCCCATGCTTACCCTCTAATCCTAAAGGTATTTCCACCAAGTTAAAGCTAGCCCTCTGAGTCTAGACTTGGCCACTTTAACCCTTTGGGATTCTTATCCCCTCACATTCAAAGTGATTCTCCATTGCTTCAATCCAGTCCATAACTGCTTCAATATCCATCTTTCCTCTAAATAAAGGTATCCCTTCCAAAGCTTTGTCACTTAATTCTTTTATGGCCTTTAGGAAAGGTTCTTCATTCAATACTGGGTCAGGTTTAGGAATTTAGTCTTCTGCCTCAATCATCTTCTTACCCTTACTACTGGATTCTACTTCATATTGTTTCTTCCTAGTAGCATCTACTAGTTCTTCCATCTTTACTCTTATTGCTTCCAAAGTATCCTCAAGGAGTGTGTTTTTCTCCTTTTTCTCCTCCATATCCTTGGCTAGTTCTTCATTTGTGACCATCTTTGTGGAACCACAAGATTCCACTTCTAAGATAAACCAATCTTCCCAAGTTTCTCAACTTGCTCTGATACCACTTAGATGTAGCACTTGTCTTACTTCTTCTGAGACCTCTTCTAGGTTCTCCTAGGTCACTCTATGACCTACTAGGGTTCTTTTTCTAACCCTAGGCACCCTATGTATCTTATCACAAGACCCTAGGTCCTTCAACAAGTGCACACCAACAAGCTATAATTCAAGCTTTACATTTCTTCACTAGACCTCAATTTGGTCTTTCTTGCTCCATTTGCAATATCTGATACATTTTGATCACAAACATTCCCAAATTGGAAATGCAATATTCAAGGATGTTAAGAGGAATAATTCCAACCCTCACAATCTTTCTTGGATATGTAACCCTAAACAAGTTCCAATTTCCAAGGCAATCTTCCCCAAAATAGGGCTACAAGCTTTAGGCCTAATTGAGCACCTTTTCTGCAACAACTCTCAAGTCTTCCAAATAAGTATGAAAACCAAGTTCATATCCTGATACCCTTTATCAAGAACCTAAGGATTTTCTAGGTCTTGGCTCTTAGAGGTGTTCGTATAGTCCTCCCTATATTCATGCATAAAATTTAGGGTTTTAGGGCTTTTGTACTGTTTGCTCAAGAAATGAACTTTCTTGGCTAACAAAGTAACTCCTCCTCTAGTTTGGGTATCCTTCCTTGAATCTCCTACCTTCCCAACTTCTCTGATTGAATCTATTGATGCTTTCAATCCCTCTAGCTAGCTCTGCAATCACTGGCGATCCCTAGCCATGCAACTTTGGCTCACCTAAGACATCACTTTAAAAATTCTTGCCTTCATTTCATGGGCCCCTCCTTCTATGTACATAATGTACATGCATTGTACTCTCATAATCCAAGAGCCCGTGCCAAAGCCATGGTAGAAAATGGAGTTAAGACCCCATTTGCACACTATGCTCAAATCAGACATGCAACTGGACTAAATTTGAAAGATTTTACTCAAAAAACTAAAACTATTGAATCTAACAATATAAAACCACAAGAAGTTATAAAATAACCTAAATTACATTAAACAAATCTTACAGAAGTTCTTTCAATCCATTAAATAACCCGATCACATCAAAAAGCATAAACAGTCACTGTAATTGCTTCACATAGTCTGTACACAAAATTTCTCTAACTTGCCAACCCTACAAACATCTCATAGATGGTCTTATATAGTTGAACCTAACACTAATTCATTTCTTTTAGATAGTTATCTAACCAATTCCACCAAACATGCAAACTTTTCTTATAGTTATCAATGTTGTTAATGACAATATTGACAACTTTTTGTAACTTTCAAGTTTGATCTCCAAACATGGTCCAACTATGCCCAAGCTTATCCCAATCCACCAAATATGATGAAAAACCATCAAATAGGACCTATATTCTCTTACTTGGCTCATTTTGTTACAAAATGCCAAAAACACCTAATTGGACCTAAATGGACCTAAAGGTCACTAAGGACCTATCAAGACCTATCCTCCTACAAACACTTCACACACTAGGACACTTGGTCCCTTTATTCATGTAGTGGTTTGGCTAGAACCACTACAACCGAGAACAAAGAAAGAGAAAACCCAAGGTTACATTTACACAACTAGCCTACCTAGGTGCTCTTGCACCATACTCCCCCCAAAAGGAAGAGCTTTGTCACTCCTATGGACAGTAGATCCTGTGAGATGCCCACCTTCTTGAAATTGGCCACTGAAATCCATGAGGCTTCTGATTCTGGTGTATCTTTCCATTGGATCAAATCTTCCATGTAGACTTTGTGTCTAGTGGTCTTCTTGACCCGGGAGTATAAAACTTTGATAGCCACCATCTGAAACTTTAGAGGTAATAAAACAACTTGTACATATCCACTAACCCCTTGACTATGTGGGATGATCTCCTCCATCTTCCCTCTAAACTATATCAAATCTTGAACATTAAAAACTAGAGATATACTCAAGTCTGATGGTAAGTCCAACTTAGATGCATTAGCTCCATATTTTTCCAAGTTCTTACAAGGTCCCACCCTTTTCATCTAAAGTTTTGTAGGGACACCCTTCTGTATTTTGGATATGTTTAAGTGGACCATCACATAGTCACCCACTTCAAATTGAACATCCCTCCTTTTCTCATCAACTTTGGCTTTCAACTTAAGTTGACTGTCTTGTATCTTCTTCTTTACTTGGTTATGTATCTCTTTCATGGTAGAGGTGAAATCCTCTGCATGGCCACTTCAATAATCCATTACACCAAGATCTTTGAGCTCACAAACATCCCTAGGGTGCATGCCATAAACAACCTCAAATAGTCTCTTTCCTGTCATCCTATTCTTGCTATAATTATAAGCATATTCAGCTTGAGGAATAACCACATCCCAAGTCTACCCATACTCCTTAGTTAGGAACCTCAGAAGGTTACCCAACACTCTATTTACCACCTCAGTTTGGCCATCAATCTGAGGGTGGTAAGTTGAACCAAAATATAGATTAGCACCCAAAGTTCTCAAAAAATGACTCATAAATTTCACATCTCTATCAGAGACTATACTCAAAGGAAGACCATGAATCCTTACTATTTCTTTGAAAAACAAATAAGCTATGTGGCTAGCATCATTAGTAGTTTTGCATGGAATGAAATGTCCCATTTTACTATATCTATTAACAACTAGATAAATTATATCATTCCCCTATTTAGTTTTGGGTAATCCCATAATAAAATCCATACTTACACACTCCCATGGACTATTATGGATTGGTAGAGGTTGATACAACCCTGCATTACTCATTCCTCCTTTTTACTTCATGCAAACAACACACTGCTCTGCATACCTCGTGACATCCTTCACTAATTTTGGCTAATGGTAGAACCTTTGGACCAATTCCAAGGTCTTGTCCCCACCAAAGTGACCACTTAGAGAACCATTATGTTTCTCTTGGATGAGGTTCATCCTCATTGAACCTTTGGGTACACATAACTGATTGCCCTTGAACAACAATCCATTCTGCAAAGTAAAATTAGAGAACTTTCTATGAAAATGATTCTCAAAATCAAGACATACCTTATAGGCCTTGCAAAAATCCTCATCTGATTTTTATAGGTCTCTAAAAATTTCAATCCCAATGTTGTTCAAGTGAACTTCTTGTACTATCAACAACCTCCTGCTTAAGGCATCTTCCACCTTATTGAGTTGACCCTTCTTGTGCTTGATAGTGAAAGTGATTGCCTGCAAGTACTTCATCCACTTCAAATGTCTGTTGCTCAACTTTTCTTGGGTGTTAGTGTAACTAAGAGGCTGATTGTCAGTGAATACTACAAACTCTTTGGGAAACAGATAGTGTCTCCATTTCCTCAATGATTGAACTAGTGCATATAGTTCCAAATCATAAGAAGAGTATTTATTCCTAGCCTCATTCAATTTATCACTAAATAAGGCAATAGGTCTACCTTCTTTACTCAATACCCCTCCTACTGCTAACACACTAGCATCACACTCAATGGTGAACAACTTCTCAAAACTTTGTAATTGGAGGATTGGTTAGGTAGCCACTTGTTGCCTCAATAACTCGAATGCATTCCCTGCTTCTACTATCCATCTGAACTTAGTCTTGACCCCACCCTTCATGGTATCCATCAAAGGTGCACATATCCCACTAAAATTCCTAATAAACTTCCTATAAAATTGGGCAAGGCCATGAAAACTCCTTACCTCTGTGGCTATGGTAGGTGGAGGCCAGTTCAAGATTGCAGCAACTTTGTCTGTGTCCATCTTCAAATATCCCTTGGACACTACAAAGCCCAAGTAAACTAGTTCTTGTTTAAATAACTGACACTTCTCAAGGTTAATGGACAACTTTTCCTCATGTAACCTTTTCAATACTGCCTCAACATGTTTGATATGTTCCTCTCTTGTTTCACTGAAAATCAATATATCATCAAGATATACCACCACAAAATTTCTAGTGAAATCCTTGAGTACCTCATTCATGAGCCTCATGAATGTGCTCATAGCATTAGAGAGGCCAAATGGCATCACAAGACATTCATATAACCCATATATGGTCTTGAATACCATTTTCTATTCATCACCTTCCTTCACCCTAATTGTGTGATAACCATTTTTCAAATCTAGTTTTATGAAGTACATTGCCCCACCTAGACAATCCATAATATCCTCTATTCTTGGGATTGGGAAGCTATACCTTATTGTGATCATATTTATAACCCATGATTCTATGAATAATCTCTACTTTCCCCCCTTATTTGATGCTAGAACAACCAGGACTGCAAAAGGGCTAATGCTCTTCTTGATCAAGCCTTTATCCAAGAGTTCTTGTACTTGTCTTGCTAAAACCAAGTTTTGATTTGGAGTAGACTTCTATGCTTCTTTATTTGGTAAGGATGCCCCTGGCACAAAGTGTATTTGATGAGTTATAACCCTCTTAGGTGATAGGCTTGTAGGAGTTCCATCACTCACAATATCCTTATATTTCTCAAGAAATTCTTGCACTTCCTTTGGTAGTGGCTCCTTCACTATGTGCGTGTGTGATTTTTGTACCTATTAAGATACACAACAATTCAATAAATTATTGCATTAGTGAAAACAAGGGGTTAGCAAACATAGAAATCACCAAAATTGATCTATTTCTTCCTATCTAGGAGGAGTATGAAAAATGACATAATACCCCTCAGATTGTGCATATTCCAGTGACAAATACAACCTAAGAATAAAAGATTCAAATGAAAAGTAATTTAAATGATTCAAAAACATGCATTTTAGCTCTAGATGAAGGTTATAACAAAATAACTAATAAGTAAGCTAGAAAGCACTATGAAAATACCTAAAACATGAGCAACGTAAGATTTCTTCTTCAATTCTCCAAATATGGGCAGCATAACGATGCTTTCAACACTTCAAAATCAGGAGCATTACAACAATATATTTCATAAAATCAAGGGCCAAAACAAGGGCTTCCAAAATCAAGATTCAAGGGCCATTTGAGCTTAAAATCCATCCTATTTATAGGAGAAATGGAGGAAGGGGAGAAGACTCTAGTAGAGCTGCCATTAATGAGAGTGTAAGACTCATTAATGAGGAGTGGTGGAAGCAATATGTAAGAGCCATTAATGATTCATTTATGAAAGCATTAATAAGGTATGGGTGAGGGTTTAAGAAGCATGGGTGAGGGTTTAGATTCAAGCCTAACAAATTTGACTTTAGGGGGAGGGTTGAATTCCTAATCACACCTTAATGGAATGTGACAAGCTTAAGGGTAGCTTAGGAATAGGTTTAAGGCTTAAGGGATGTGATTAAGGAGAGCGAGAGATGGAGGACAGAGAATGAGTGGAGGGGGTTAGCTAATTAGGGTTAATTAGATAATTAAGAAGTATTATCATGTGATAAGGGGTTGGCATGAGTTTGAAATCAGGGTTGGATTGTTGAGATTGGTTAGGTTTGAGGGAATATTAACGAAATGAATTGTTGTAATAACATATTCACTCAATAATAGGGATTTAATTAATCATTTAATAGTTTGATTGCTTTGTAATAATTAATTATGACTATATCCAAATTGAATCAATTTAGGCTAGGGGATTGATTTTGCAAGTGATGAGGTATAAATAGGATTCCATTTAATTCCTTTTAAATTAATTACCTTAGCCAATTTATGATTTGAATTGATTGAATTGAATTGAGTGGTTTGATTTGGCTAAAGTGATTAATGTAAATTAGTGATTAGATCACTTAGGAGATTAAATCTGATTCGAATGAATTATGCTAGCCGATTAAAGAGTTGTCTGAATATAATTGGGAGTATGATCACACTTAGGGAAAATAGGGTCTATGGTAAGTGCAGACCAAATCTAGGTGGTTACATTTGCCCCTCTTTGAATTGATGTGTGAGCACCGCATTGATTCAAACAAAGTTTTTGATGTTTGACTTCAGAAATATTGATAATTTCGCTCATGATCGAATGAAATGCTTGATGAGATCAGTCTCACACTTGATCAAACTAAACTGATAGTATTGATTTTGAACTTGGTTGTCATCTAAAGGTCAATAAAATATCTTAAAGATACCAATTCTGAACTTGGTTGTCATCCAAAGATTGATAATACTGATTCCGAACTTGGTTGTCATCCAAAAGTCAGTATGAAGCTTCCATGAGCTTAGTAAGAATCTTTTAAAATAAGGAAACACAAGATATCCAACTTATGAGAACCAAAGATTTCTATTCAACAGTCCTGACTTAGTCAAGGAAACTGTCATAGCCCTAGTTTGTTTGATAACTGTAGACACCTAAATTTGACCATGTGTATCTTAAACATTCAAATTTATAAATATTAGCCAATTGCCCTTAATCTCATGAAAATGCCTTCAAATAGATCAAAATAAAATCAAATGGACATTTATCAAGCAAAGGGGACAAAAATAATTTAAATCAAAGGATTAAATAATCATGAAATCAAATATTTAAATTCAAGCCTAAAAGGGATTAATCAAATTATGAAATTTATTTTAATCAATTAATTGTATAGTTTAAATCAAAAATCAAATCCAACCCATTCACCCTTACATGGGTAAATTAATTAGATGATTGAATTAAATAATTCCTAATTTATTTCAGCTCAAATTGATCAACCAATGTGAGTTGAGGATCTTGTCTTCTTCTCCCACCCTTTGAGGACAACCATTTAATTTTCCCTCCATTTGAAATCACCTCAAATCATTTTACTCAACCAAGGCTTTACCATGATCAATTCACTCTACCCCCTACCCTTGGGAAATTTCTATAAATACAAGCAATTTTCTTTGTATTTGGGATCCAAGAAATTCAAGAGCAAAGCATCCTTACTATAGGCATTTGGAGAGCATTTGATATTATTTGATAGTATTTCAGTATTTGCATAGCATTTAGAGCATCATTTTGAGAAGCATTTGTTGATTTCATAGAACAAATCATGAGCATTTGAATAGAAAGCACACATATCTTTGAGCATTTGTGCTAGATTAGAGCATGTTTATCAATTTTTCTCATTCTAGGATTGTCCTTGAGAGAGATTAAGGCTGAGAGCTCTCTTAACAAAGCTTAGATAGAGAACCATTAGATGTCATGGATTTAACTTCAATTCTTAGATTAAATTGTATTTTCTTTCCATAGAGTTGTTACTAATCCTAATTTCATGAAGGTGTAATCTCACACACACAATAACGAAGTCATTTTAATTTTATTTTGACCAAAAATTTGATTGATAATAGTGTGATCATGCCCCCTTGGGAACGAAATTGAAGGAAAAAGAAATGAAGCCCCTCTATTGAAATGATGTATCACTTGCAGGGAACAGGTAGTGGAATGAAAGAATAGATTAGAAGAAGTGAAGAAATGAAGGTGTGTTAAGAGTAAACACACAAGTACCAAGTTAATCATGTTTAAAAAGGTGAGTTTGATTTTGTTCCTGATAGATCAGAGATTTCGGGAAGCATGGGTATGTAAATATCTTGGATTTTAGATGAATGAAAAATAGAAAGGATTTTGAGCTCAAATCCTTATGTTGTTTTTTTTCTTCAAAAATGCATCATGCAATCTCTAAATGCACCTATATGCAGACTCTTAAGACTTTGTCACTGATTTGTAGATATTGTAGCATTTTATCATCATTGGGTGCTTTTGGAACAGATACCACCTGATAGTACAACAATCACTAATACCCACTAATATTATGAAAGTATGAATACTATGTTTTATTGAAATGTCAGAAATAGACTCAAGCATCAAGGCATAGAAGCCAGGATATAAAAATATTCACCTTCCTTTTAATATACCAAAATTTGTATGAGGTAAGATATTGGACCCACAATGACTTTGAAAATTCATATCCTTGGGTACATTATGCTTCATATACCTTAGCGAGAATCTGAGTTTTTAGAAAATAGACAAGGAAATTGTCCCAACTTAACCGTAGTTTACACATAACGAAGATTGAGATATATGCGGCTATCCACCCATAGTGGTAGCTCTTACCATAAACATCCAAGATAGGTGAAATTTATAGGATCATTTAGAACAATCACCATACACAGAAAACCAAGAAATTTTTATGCCCCATGTCCTTGCAACTCTTTGTCTTTGTGTAGATGTCATGGAGTAACTCAGAAGACATAACAACTATCAATTGTGAGTCAATCAAAGAAAACTCATAACTTCTTAGATGCCCCCAATGAAAACAACATAGGTATTAATAAAAAAAAGATCAAACTGTGTTTTGGTAGTATTGAGAAATACTATTGATTTAATTTTCAAGCGCAGTAGAGATTCACCAATCAAAAAGTTGGAATTCAAAAAAATATGTGTTGCATGCCTGTGTATAACGTTCTTCTTGTTTGCAATCCAATGTAAGTCTTAGGAACATCATTCATGTTAGTGCAATGTTTTTGTCACATTTGTGTCATGAAAGTGATAGTGGTAGTGAAACTATCAGGAAGCATCAGATTACAAGAAAAACCATCTATGACGACCTAGCAGACACAACCTATTAGACTAGCAAAGATGCCACTAGTGCAGAATGAATTGATCCTAAGATAGAAATGTAGACAAATCCCAAGTGAGGATAAGATAGTTGTTTTAGGAAATGAAGTCAACATTTTATCATAGGTGTAATTATGAAGGCTTAGTATATGTACTGCATTGATAGATGGAGTGCAGAACACAAGTGACGCCTGATTGCAAGGTTTTCACCACTTGGCAAGATATTTTATTTCTTTTTGCTACCAAGATGCCTATTTTACTAGGTTTGTCATCAAGGCACTTTTATCTTTTTCAATTTTTTTTTTTGCTATCTTTTCCTTTTTGAATGTTTTTGTAATATCAAGGCACCTGTTTACCAGTTTTTCACCAAGGATACATTTCTTCAAGACTTTTTCTATTATTTTTGGATTTCTTCAGGATCAATTTTATGAATGTTTTTGATATTTTTTGAGAACTATTTCACTGTATAGGCTCTGCTAGCCAAACATCAAGCTTAGAACCGCTTCAAATATAGAGTATTGATAGGATCTAGAAGAATGTCTCCCTCAAGTGTAGCCAATTGATAAGCTCCAGTCCCAAAAGTCGTTGTAATAACATAAGGTCCCAGCCAATTAGGTTCAAATTTTCCTTTATGTTCTCTGTTGGGCTGGTTCTTAGGATTCTCCTTTAAGAAGAGATCTCCCACTTCAAATTTTCATTGTTTGACCTTCTTGTTGTACCCCTTGGACATACATGCTTGGTACACCTTTAGATGATCAAACGCCTATTGTCTGCATTCATCTAGTAGGTCTAAATAATTCACCCTATCGATGCGGTACTACTCATGAGTTACGGGACCTTTTAAATATATCTGCAAGGATGGGATTTCAACCTCAATAGGTAGTACTTCTTCAGTGCCATAGACTAGAGTGAATGGTGTGGCTCCAGTTGGTGTTCTAATGCTTGTTTTGTAGGCCCATAATGTCAGATTCAGTTGTAGATACCAATCTCTGCTAGACTTACTTATAGTTCTATGTAGGATCTTGAGAATATTCTTATTAGATGCCTCAGCTTGTCCATTACCTTGAGGATAATAGATTGAGGAGCAATGTTGAGTGATGTGGAACTATTCACAAAGGTCGTTAATGTCTTGATTTTTAAATTGGCCCCCATTATTTGTTACAATTGAAGACGGTATTCCATATCTATAGATAATGTAGTTCAGAATGAACATAGCCACCTATTTTCTAGTGGCTTTGATTAGCGGCATGACCTTGACCCACTTCGTAAAATAATCAGTGGTCGTAATGATGAACTTGCTCCCATTTGAAAAGTTGGGATATATTTGTCCAACCAAGTCAAAGGCCCATTGCTGAAATGGCCAATGTGTAATGAAACGTACAAGTTCTTAGGTAGGAGCATGGATGAGATTTCCATGTGTCTGGCATTTATGACATGTTTTCAAGAATTTAATAGCATCTTTTTCCATCGTAGACCAGTAATAGCCAACTCTGAGCAATTTATTGGCCAATGAAAAGTTGTTTGAGTGTGATCCACATACACCTTCATGGACTTATTTTAATGTGAGATCAGATTCTTTGATCTCTAACATCTAAGAAGCATACCATCAAGACCTCATCGATATAAGTTATTAGTTATGAGGACATAACGCGATGTTGTCCTAATCAGGACTCTTTTCTCATTTCTAGATAGATCATTAGGAATAGTTTGGTCGGTGAGATAGGCAATTATATTGGCATACTGAGATTGGTCTGGGGTGGTCAAAGCATAGATTACTTGGTATTTAGGGGTATCAAAGGTAGGATAGGATAGTTATTCCACCAAGAAGTCATAGCAGAATTGATGTTCTTCGAGTTGTAACATGGATGCCAATGTAGCCATAGCATCTGTAGCTTTGTTCTCCATCCTAGGTATCTGCTGGAATGTGACGAAGACAAAGTATTCCTTTAGGTCATCAACTAGTTTCTTTTAGGGTGTCAACTTTTCATCTTTTGTGTGGTAATCTCCATTAACTTGATTGATAATGAGCTGGGAGTCACTGTACACGTGTAACTCTACAATCTTACACTCCATGGCAAGCTTAAGACTATTGACCAGTGCCTCATATTATGAAATGTTGTTCATGCATGGGAACATCAATTTGTAAGACTTGGGTATCTTGTAGCCTTGAGGAGTTATAAAGAACACCCCTGCTCCAGAGCCTTGTTGCGTGAAAGAACCATCAAAGTACATCTTCCATGGATACTCAATTAAATGCATAATGGTTTCATCAGGAAATTCAATTTTTAAAGGCTCGTCATCTTGAAGTGGTGAATCATCTAGATGATCAGTGAGGACTTGTTCTTTAATAGCTCTCCTATCCACATACTCGATGTCAAATTTACTTATAATGAGGACCCATTTTGCTAATCATCCTGTTAATGTTGTTTTTCTCAAAAGGTACTTTAGAGGATCAATCTTAGCAATGAGCCTTACTGTATGTGAGAGCATGTAGTGTCTCAATTTTTGTGATGCAAAGATGATTACTAAGCATGCTTTCTCGATAATTTTGTAATTGAGCTGATAGGAGACTAGCGTTCTGCTGATGTAGTAGATAGCACTTTATTTCTTTGTTTCATCCTCTTGTGCTAATAATACTCCTAATGATGTAGTTGTAGATAAGATATAAAGGAGTAATGGCTTTCCATGAGTAGGTATCATAAGAATAGGAGGAGTAGCCAGGTTCCCTTTTAGTTCTCTGAATTTGGCTTCACAGTGTTCATCCCACTTGAAGGTGACCCCTTTATGTAGTAATTTGCTAAAGGGTTGTGCTCTGTCAGCAAGTTGTGACATGAATCTCCTGATTGATTGAAGTCTCCCTTGCAATGTCCTTTTTTGACTGATGTTGCATGGAGGAGTCATCTCTAGAATAGCTTTGACTTTTGCAGGATCTACCTCAACTCCCTTTGTTGAAACTATGAACCCTAAGAGCTTCCCTGATTGGAATCCAAAGGCACATTTATTTGGATTGAGCTTGAGTTGAAATTGCTCCATTCGATCCAATATCTTTTTTAAATAAGCAATATGAGTGTTCCTCTCTTTGGATTTGGCTAAGGTGTCATCCACATAATCCTCCATGTTTTTATGCATCATGTCATGGAATATAGTGGTCATTGCACTTTGATATGTTTCACCGGCATTCTTTAACCCAAATGGCATGACATTCCAGAAAAAGGTGCCGCATGTGCACGTAGATAAATTTTTCTCTTGATCCTCAGGGGAAATTTTGTTTTGATTACAGCTCGAGAATCCATCCATTAATGAATACATCTAGTAGCATGTTGTGAGGTTTATGATCATGCAAATTTTAGCTAGTGGGAAGTCATCTTTTAGACATTCTTTGTTTAAGTCTCTAAAGTCCATATAGATCCTAATAGATTTATGGGATTTAGACACTCAAACCACATTGGAGATCCATCATGCGTAGGTAATGACTCTTATAAATCTAGCTTTTAACAATTTCTCTAGTTCCGCCTTTACTAGAAATGCAACATGAGGATGCATTTTTCTAAGTTTTTGTTTCACGAGATTGATCCTAGGAGCTATAGACAAGTGGTACATGATTAGATTAGGATCTAGTCCAGGCATATCCATATAAGACCATGCAAAGTTGATTTTCTTTTCCCTTAGGAACTCTGTGAACTGTGTCTTCTCTTCTTCTAACAAAGATTGTGCAAGGTGTACTACTTGAGGATCTTCAATGGTGCCCAAATTGACTGGTTCCATTGGTTCAATTAGTACTGAAGATCTTTCTTGAAAGTGCTCAGGGAGGATATTAGGAATCTCATCCTTTGGCACCTCTGAGAGGTTTTCACCATTAGATACAACTTTTTTTTTTTTACTATTTTAGGATCTGACACTGCCACAACATGGTTTTCACCATCAGTCCCCTTTTTCTTTTAATTTTGAAATTTTGAATGAGAAACCTGACATCCTCTTGTGACATGTTCTCCTTCCTTGCTTTGGTGGAAGAAGGGTAAGGTGTACAAGCATTAAGATAGCAGGCCAATGTGTAGTCATTGGGAAAGTTGAGAATAGGAGTAGGGTCTAAACTAGTCCAATTAATTAGGTCTGGGTGTATCAAAGATAAGGAATTAGACTCTGGGAAGGAAAACATCATGTTAGTATCAAGACCATTAACCAACATGACATGTTTTGTTAAGTTAATTTCTTCAATGTTTAGATCAATAAGAGTGAGACCATAAAAAAAAGTCATTGTTAGTTATATGCGAACCAAACTCTAGTGACTTGTCAGTAGAAATATCATCATCATCTCTCTGTAAAAGGAGGCTTCTTTCTTGTCTCCTTTGAACTTCTTCTAGACTTAGGTAACCACCAGTCTCTCCATCCCTGATGGGGAGAAGGAACTATTTCTCTGCTTCAGGATTATCGATGTTGTTGAGAGTAGTGTTAGAATGTTCATGAGGAGCTGAGGGAGCTGCAAACATGTGAATTGTATCTATTTCAATTTCCTCTGTAGTGATAGATAGCTCATACCATTCATAATCATGAGAGTCAGTGACCTCATCATTAGATCTATTTAAGTATTTAGCAATAGTTATATGGTGTACTCAGTTAGCTATCTATGGATCAAAGTGTGGTAGATCAAGGACATGGGTGATCATGAGTAACTGCCCCCAGTTAGGATGTGGATCCTATCATCGGGGTGTGCTTTCTGTAGATATTTCTATCAATGGTATTCTTGAATCATCTGATGTTGAGTCTCCTACCTCTTGAATGAGAGGTTTTGCTAACAAAGGGGTGTGAAGATCTTGAGGTACCTCAAAGAATGGTACATATCACTCTCCTTGATAGTTGGGATTCTCTGTGCCAACATGTAATAACCTTTTATAGGACCACTGCTCTAGTTTATTTGTTTCATCACTTCCTTTGTCTGAGGTTGGACTGTCTTTTAAAGTAGGTTTATCAGTTTTAGTATAAAAAACCAATCTTGGTTTGTCTCTAGTATTCTGGAACTCCATGGGTATCGACTCAATAAGTCCTCTTCTTGGGTTGTTTAGAGGTCCCTTGCCTTTGTATCCCATTTTTTTGAGGAAATAATATCCTTTACCATATTGTTCTAGGGATATCTCTACATGTTTGACCTCAGCTTTCATCGGTTCTCCTTTGTAAAGCCAATCCAAGACTGCCTATTCTTCTGTATTATCTGAAGAAGATGTGGATGCCTTTACCATGCTAGTTTCTTTGTATATTTATGGTTCCTTTGATGCAGTAGGTGTGAATGTCGAGGAAGGTTTTACATAGAATCTTAGTGACACTAGAAGTTCTGTCAGTGACAGAGTCAGGTCTAGCTTGTATTCTCCCATACCTATTTCTTCAAGTTTTAACATTTTCCCAAAGCTTTTCATAACAATGTCCTTAGTAGTCTCAGGAGAAATCTCATCCATAGCTTCCTTGTTATGCGGAATCATACTACCTGCTTTGATATTGTTGCAAGTATAGTTAGCATTGCCTAGAATTGTTACCTCCACCCCATTATGTGGGAACTTGATGCATTGGTGGTAAGTACACGGTACAACTTGCATTTCATGAATCCATGGCCTCCCCAACAGGATGTTGTAGGCTAAGGGCAGATCCAGAACTTGACATGTGACATTTCTTTCAATTGGTCCAACTCTGATAGGAAGAACAATAAGACCTTTTGAGGATCTTTCTTCCTCATCATAAGCTTTGATAGTTATTTTTCTTCTAGACTCAATGGTCTATTCTGAAAGACCCATATTTTTTATGAGATTAAGTGTACAGATATTCAATCCTGCACCTCCATCTATCAACACACGTCTAACATGGGATTTATGAATAAGGACTTCAATATGGAGGGGTTGATTATATGGATGTGTCAATGAATTATCATCCTCTTTAGAAAAGGAGAGGTAATGTGGCACTGAGATGTGATTGACCATCGCTTGGAATTTGTCTAAATCAATATCCTTTGGGATGTTAGTAGCATGTAGACCTTGTTCTAGGATTTCCCTATGTAGTGTGGATATTTTGAGCAACTCAAAGATAGAAATTTTGGCAGAGGTTCGTTGTAGTTGGTCTACCAAGTCATACTTTGCTCCAGGAATAGTAACCACATGTTTTGCTACTCGTTTGGGAATACTAATAATAGGAACATTGGACATTGATGCTAGATTTGGGGGTCCTTTGATTATGACCTATGCTTGGCTCTGTGTCATAGCATTCGAGTGTAATGAAACACCTTTGATTGTGACCACATTAATTGATTCAGTTTTAATATCTAGCATATTAATCACATTGTCATTGTTGGAATAGGTGTAGTTTACTTCATTACCTTTCCCTTTAGAGGTTTCCCCTTTGTCATAATTAGGGAATGGCTTATTGAACGCGGCATGATCTTCAATGGTAGTGTGTCCATCAACTTTGTTCTTACCTCCTTCAATGAGGTCTTGAATAACATGTTTAAGCTTAAGGAAATTATTAGTTTTGTGTCCTTTATTCTTGTGAAAGACACAGTAGGAGTTACCATCCCACCATCTGGGTTTGACCATTGGTTCCCATGGTTTGGAATCAGGGATTGTGAGAACTTTTTTATCCAATAGTGTTTTTAGAACAGTCTCAAGAGGCTCTCCCAAAGGAGTGAATGTTCTTTGAGGTTTTGAAGTCCCTGTTTGTCCATTGATGTTATCATTGTTTTCTTTAGGTATGGGTGTTGTTACCTTGGTATCCTTGCTTGCTTGCATACTGTTGGTTAAATTGAATACTTCAGGTTTAGGAACAACATTAGATGCGTCTACTATGCCATCATTGACAACATTCTTGTTTTGTTTCCACCATTTAGACTTGGAGTTGGAGTTGTTGGATTTGTTTTCACCTTGAAGACTGATCTCCTACTTTTTGACCATAACTTCTTTGATACAGAGGGCATTTTCAATCATCCCGTTGAAACTAGGGGAATCTTGCATTTGTAATGCGTAGTTCAATTCTGGTACAAAGTTATTGATAAAGATTTACATCTTCTCTGATCCAGGGATAGCTCTTGAGTACCGTGCAAAGATTTTCCTCCATCTTTGTAGGAAGTGTGTAAATGATTCACCAGTATTCTGTTTAGTGTTACACAGATCCATCATAGTCACATCATGTTGGATGTTGTAGGAGTAATGCTAGATAAATTGTTGAATTATCTCTTCAAAAGTTTTGACCTTAGGCGTAAGTTTTGAGAACCATTCCATGGTGTTGCCTCCTAGACTTCCTGGAAATAGTCGCATGAGGTAAGTGGGTTCATGAATGTACTCTATTCTAAGAGAAGAAAACTCTTGAACATGGTCATGTGGATTGGTCTCTCCCATATACTTGTTGTATTTTGGTTGTGCCACATTGGGAGGGAATGGAACCATAGTGATACTCTTTTCAAAAGGGAATGGACAAATAGCATCAAAAGAGTACTTTGTTTTGGGTTTCTCTTTCTTCTATTTGAGGTTTGTGAGATCTGTTTGTATCAAAGTGAGTTGCTTGGTGAGAATGGATATAGGAGTTGGTACCTCCTTTTGTTTGAGTTTCTCCACATCATAATCCTTAGGTGATTTGACACCTGTGAATGCTAGATGGAGGAAGTATTTTTCTTTATCCTCACCAATTATCTTTTCCATCATCTTTTTGAATTTCCTACTTTTCTTGAGTTTATTGTACTCCTCTTTAGTGATGTCCTCTTCACTTCCTGACTCAAATAAAGGACGGTCAAACTTGGGTTCTTCTTTTTCATTAGTATCTTTGGGCTTTTGGTGTTTTCCATTGTTATAGTCTTCAAAAGCCTCACTCCATTTGTGTGTGTCGCTATCCATTACTGGAGAGTCTAGATTGAGTAGGGAACTACGAGTTTTTTATTCTTGAAAGTGCAGTGATTTAGGAGGCACTTTCAATCCTCTAAACGTGTACTTGTCACATATTATGTTAACCATATGGTTATGTCTCAACTTTGTCAAAGTTTCTCAATAGTGTCAGGTAAAGTCTCAAATTTTTCAAGTGAGTGTGTCTAGGTAGAAGTGTTGTTTTTGTTTGGTGGAAGTAAATGATTCTAGCATCAAAGGGTTATAATGCCCTGATAGTGAGCTGGGAATCAAGTTGTTATAAAAAGTGGGTAGACCACACGTATTGAGACAGCTTGTAAGAGTCTGACAAGACATGCAAGGTAGATGTCTAAAAGAGTTTTCGATACAGCCACAATGAGAAAAAAAGAAGTAATAAGGACAGATCTTAAAGATTCAAAAGGGGATCCAAAATAAACTATCTTCCTCATAGAGGAAATGATACAAGTTCCCTACTGTCAAATTTTGTCAGTTTTGTCTTGGAAGTGCATGAAGTTTGAAGATAGCGTTTTGATATTTTTCAATGATTGAAAAACACATGTAGCCCAAAGTTTGAGTTTTGTTTCTTGTTTGAAGGTGTTATCTTTTTAATGATATTCAGTGACATCAAGTATTGTTGCATTGTTAGGAGGGTGAAACAAACACACATCTTATCCCTATTTTCTAGGTGGAAGATGAAAATCCTTCCTCATTGACTTAGGTACACAATTAAATGCTAATCAGAATACAACCATCACCAAGCACGCAATGGCTCTAGTCATGATGTTGTATTAGCCAACTCCAAATGCAAGTGAGGGCACGATATGATGAATGTCTTGGGGAAATTACTTTTTGCCTTGCACAAGGATTATCACCCTTTTGGGGATGAATCAATAATTCTTTTAGTTTAAATGTTGTCTTTTATTGGGAAATTCATTTGAAACCGTCCCCCATAGAATTGCACAAGGCAAAATTAAGGTGTATAGCCCTATGAGTACTTAATTATATGTAATCTCGCAAGCAAGATTCAAGAGGCTCCACTCTACACATACCCAAGCATGTTTAATGAGTGATGTCAAAATTCCATGAACAAAACCGGCTCCGTCTTCTGAGGCTTTAGCCTATGAGGAAGAAATTATTTATAGTGAGTTGGAAGGGTTGGCGTAAAATCTGTCCTCACTTGGGTCATTTTTGAGATATTTTTTCCTCAACCGATAGGCCCTCTACTGTTAAATAAGCTTAGAAAGGATTGGCAAGTGTAGGACGTCTATATTTCTGATTCTTCCAAAGAAGAAGAGCATACTCTCCTAATCCATGCCATTTTCTCCCAAAATAGAGTCAATCAAATAGTTCTTTCCCTCAAGAAATGTTGTGATCGATTTAAAATGTTCCTATTTAAGGAAAATAGAATGCTTGAAAGTATATTTGCGTTGTTCAATTGACCACAATTTTTAATGGTTTGCTTGTCTAATTTCTGATCCAAATTGAATTAAACAATTGAACTTGTTAATTTATCACACAAATTTAGTGCTTTGATTGTTCAATTTCTAATCCAAATTGAATTAAACAATGTGACTTTGCTTGTTCATTTACCCCTAGATTCTTTCACAAGTGTTAAAATGATGTGTGATTTTCTAATTTTCCTTAAAAAAGAAAAGAGCATAGTAATCTAGTTGTTTTAAGACATGTTTGAGAAAATGGTATTTAAGTGTGAAAGATTTTGAAAAAGGGTTAGTATCAAAAAACAGTCTTAAAATCCATGCAACCACACACATTTAGTATTGTCATCTTATTTCCTTCTCAAAAACCTACAAGCACTTAGTTAGGGTGTCAAAAATAGGATCACAATCACAAAAACAACCTTGTTAGCAAGTTAGAAATCAAATTTGCAAATGACAAAACTCTATTTTTTTTCCCTCTAGATGACAGACGATATTTCAGAGACCCAAAATGATAAACCCCAAAAACAATAAAATATTGACCCCAAATGATAAACTTTACCCAGGATGATATTCCTTTTACACGAAATGATAATACGTACCAAAAATGAAAATTTAGCTACCAGACATGATTTTAAGGTCAAATTTTACCTTCTCAAAATGCAACGACAGACGATATTATAACTCCTACAAATGATAAGTTGCTCCCAAAAATGATAAAAGATTTACCAAAAATGATAAGTTGCTCCCAGAAATGATAAAAGAATGACCGGAAACGACAAGTTGCTCACAAAAAATCTAAACTGTCTGCAAAGTTTGAAAATGTCAAGGGAAGAGAGAAAAAATTGGTGAGATTTTGAGAAATCTTTCCCCATAGTGGGTGCCAAAGATGTGTGTGTGATTTTTGTACCTGTTAAGATACACAACAGTTCAATAAATCATTGCATTAGTGAAAACAAGGGGTTAGCAAACATAGCAATCACCAAAATTGATCTATTGCTTCCTATCTAGGAGTATGAAAAATGACATAATAGCCCTCAGATTATGCATATTCTAGTGACAAATAGAACCTAAGAATAGAAGATTCAAATGAAAAGTAATCTAAATGATTCAAAAACATGCATTCTAGCTCTAGATGAAGGTTATAACAAAATAACTAAGAAGTAAACTAGAAAGCACTATAAAAATCCCTAAAAAATGAGCAACATAAGATTGCTTCATCAATTATCCAAATATGGGCAGCATAAGGATACTTTCCACACTTAAAAATTAGGAGCATTACAATAATATATTTCATAAAATCAAGGGCCAGAATAAGGGCTTCCAAAATCAAGATTCAACGGCCATTTGAGCTCCAAATCCATCCTATTTATAGGAGAAATGGAGGAAGGGGAGAAGACTCTAGAAGGGATGCCATTAATGAGAGTTTAATACTCATTAATGAGGAGTGGTGGAAGGAATATGTAAGAGCCATTAATGCTTCATTTATGAAAGCATTAATGAGGTATGGGTGAGGGTTTAAGAAGCATAGGTGAGGGTTTAGAGTCAAACCTAACAACTTTGACTTTAGGGTGAGGGTTTAGAGTCAAACCTAACAACTTTGACTTTAGGGGGAGGGTTGAATTCCTAATCATACCTTAATGGAATGTGACAAGCTTAAGGGTAGCTTAGGATTAGGTTTAATGCTTAAGGGATGTGATTAAGGAGAGAGATATGGGAGGAGAGAGAATGAGTGGAGGGGGGATTAGCTAATTAGGGTTAATTAGCTAATTAAGAAGGATTAGCATGTGAGAAGGGGTTGGGATGAGTTTGAACTCACGGTTGGATAGTTGATATTGGTTAGACCTTTTTGAGGGAATATTAATGAGATGAATTATTCTAATAACATATTTACTCAATAATAGGGATTTAATTAATCATTAAAGCTTTTGATTTCTTTGTAATAATTAATTAGGACTATAGCCAAATTAAATCAATTTAGTCTAGTGATTGATTTTCCAAGTGATGGGGTATAAATAGGATTCCATTTAATTCCTTTTAAATAAATTACCTTAGCCAGGTTATGATTTGAATTGATTGAATTGAATTGATTGGTTTGATTTAGCTAAAGTGATTAATGTAAATTAGTCATTAGATCAATTAGGAGATTAAATCTGATTTGAATGAATTATGCCAGTAGATTGAAGAGTTGTCTGAACATAATTGGGGGTATGAGCACACTTAGGGAAAATAGGGTCTATGGTCAGAGAAGACCAGATCTAGGTGGTTACACACTGGTGTTTCCTCCTCCTTAGGTCTTACTGGCATAACCTTTTCCATCATCATCTTTGATGTCATTCACAAACTCCTTACCACTACATAACATAACATTAGGAGTTTTATTCTGTGGCTCCTCATCCTCTAGCAAAGACTGAATTTTGAAGGTCTTTCCTCCTTTCTTTAATGTAATGGAGTTCTCTTTCCCATCATAAACTTCTCCATTATCAAATTTCCAAGGCCTCCCAAGAAGCAAATGACAGGCATCCATTGGTAGGATGTCACAATGCAATCTATCCTTGTATCCCGCTATTGAGAATTCTACCCATGTTTTCTCATCGACTAAGACACTCTGGCCTTTGTTGAGCCATGTCACCTTATAAGGGTTCACATGGGGTATTTTTTCTAGCTTAATCTTTACTACTGCCTCCTCTGAAATGATGTTTTTTGTGGATCCAGAATCAACAATCACCTTACATACTTTACCAAGGATCTTACATCTGATTCTAAATAGTGCCCTCCTATGTTTGGGCTCATCCTTGATTGGTTGTCTTATCAAGACCCTTCTAAACATTAGGTTCTCACCCATCTCTGAGTCTAGATGATCTACCTCTGGAGTTTTGACACTAGAAGTATCCTCATGTGCATATGCTACGCTCTAGTCATTTTTTGCTGCGGAAGGTTTATCAGGGCATATGTAAGCTAGATGCCCTAGTTTCCCATGGTAGTAGCACTTCATAGTGGCAAAGTAAGATCCACTCCTACCTCCTATTCCTTTTTTAGAACCCCCATTGTTACCCCTACCTCTATTATATCCCCCACTTGAAGTATTCCCAATCTTCTGCTCTGTCAATTTATTTTCTCGTTGGGACCTTTGTGCACTACCCCTTCCTTGATATCCTCCTCTTTGACCCATATGGTCTCTTCCTCTGCCTCTATTTTTATTAATGTTCTTGAAACTAGAATCCCCTTTCTTCTTATTCTTGTCTTCCACCTTTATAGCCAATTGATGACACTTTTGGATAGTGGTAGGTATCCATAAGCTAATCTCCTCTTGGATGTTCCACTTCAATCCACCCAAGTACCTAGCCACTTTGATTGGATATTCTTCTTGCAATTTAGACCTTAAACACAATCTTTGGAATTCCTTAGTATATGAGGACACATCTAGGTCTTTCTTCTTCAATTTTTGTCTCTTCCTATGGAGTTGTAATTTGTAGTCCTCTAGAAGATAACTCTCCTTCAATTTGGTTACCCTAGCATTCTAATTTTCTATTGGTTGCTTTCCCATGCTTACCCTCTCATCTTGAAGGTATTTCCACCAAGTCAAAGCTGAGCCTCTAAGTCTAGACTTGGCCACTTTAACCCTTTGGGATTCACTTATCCCCTCACATTCGAAGTGATTCTCCATTGCTTCAATCCAGTCCATAACTGCCTCAATATCCATCTTTCCTCCGAATAAAGGTATCCCTTCCAAAGCTTTTCCACTTAATTCTTTTATGGACTTTAAGAAATGTTCTTCATTCAATACTGGGTTAGTTTCAGGAATGTATCCTTCTTCCTCAATCCTCTTCTTACCCTTACTACCGGATTCTACTTCACATTCTTTCTTTTTAGTAGCATCTACTAGTTCTTCCTTGTTTACTCTCATTACTTCAAAAGTATCCCCAAGGAGTCTATTTTTCTCCTTTTTCTCCTCCATATCCTTGGCTATTTCTACATTTTCACCACCTTTGTATAACCACAAGATTCCACTTCTGATATAAACCAATCTTACCAAGTTTCTCAACTTGCTCTGATACCACTCTGATGTAGCACTTGTCTTTCTTCTTCTAAGACCTCTTCTAGGTTCTCCTAGGTCACTCTATGACCTACTAGGGTTCTTTGTCTTACCCTAGGCACCTTAGGTATCTTATCAAAAGATCCTAAGTCCTTCAACAAGTGCACACCAACAAGATAGACTTCAAGCTCTGCATATTCTTCACTAGACCTCAATTTGGTCATTCTTGCTCCATCTACAATATCTAATCCATTTGGATCCCAAACATTCCCAAATTGGAAAGGAAGGATTCAAGGATGTTAAGAGGAATAATTCCAACCCTCACAACCTTTCTTGGATATGTAACCCTAAATGAGTTCCAATTTCCAAGGCAATCTTCCCCAAAATAGGCCTACAAGCTTTAGGCCTAATTAAGCACTTTTTTTGCAAAAACTCTCAAATCTTCCAAACAAGTATAAAAACCAAGTTTATATCCTGATACACTTTATCAAGAACCTAAGGATTTTCTAGGTCTTGGCTCTAAGAGGTGTCTGTACAGTCCTCCCTACATTCATGCCTAAAATTTAGGGTTTTAGGGATTTTGCACTGTCTAGCTAACAAAGTACTCCTCCAAACTCCTCCTATAGTTTGGGGATCCTTCATTGACTCTCCTACCTTCCCACATTCTTTGATTGAAGCTATGGATGGTTTCAATCCATCTACCTAGCTCTGCAACCACTGGTGATCCCTAGCCATGCCACTTTGGCTCACCTAGGGAATCACCTTAAAAATGATTTCCTTCATTTCCTGGTCCCCTCCTTGTATGTACACAATGCACATGGAGTCCACTCTCATAATCCAAGAGCTCATGCCAAATACACAGAGGAAAATGGAGTTAAGACCCCATTTGCAAACTATGCTCAAATCAGACTAGCGACTCGACTAAATTTGAAAGATTTTATTCAAACAAATAAAACTATTGAATTTGACAATCTAACACCAAAATAAGTTCTGAAATAACCTACACTACATTAAACAAATCTTACAGAAGTTCTTTCAATCCATTAAATAACCCAATCACATCAAAAAACATAAACAATCACTATAATTGCTTCACACAGTCCTTACACAAAATTGCTCTAACTTGCCAACCCTGCAAACATCTCGAGGATGTTCTTATATAGTTTACCCTAACACTAATTCATCAGTTTGAGACATTTATCTAACCAATTCCACCAAAGATGCAAACTTGTCATAAAAGTTGTCAATGTTGTCAATGACAACATTGACAACTTTTTGCAACTTTCAAGTTTGATCTCCAAACTTGGTCCAACTATGCCAAAACTTGTCCCAATCCACCAAATATGATGAAAAAGCATCAAATAGGACCTCTAGTCCCTTACTTGACTCATTTTGTTACAAAATACCAAAAACACATAACTGGACCTAAAGGTCACTAAGGACCTATCAAGACCTATCCTCCTACAAACACTTCACACACTAGGACACTTGGTCCCTTTATTCACCTAGTGGTCTGGATATAACCACTACAAGACAAAACAAAGAAAGAGCAATCCCTATGTTAAATTTCCACAACTATCCTACCTAGGTGCTCCTGCACCAAAGCTCCACGGAGCCCTCTGGTTAATGATTTCTCCATCCACATTCCTCCAAGCCTCTTTCTATTCAAAAAACCATTCAAGATTGGTGTTGAATATCTACAAACAATTGATTGAAGACATCCTACATTCTACATTCAACATTCTACATTCTACATCCTTTTTGGTGCATCCATACTTGTGGATTCATGGATTCAAATCTGCCACAAGGACTTCTACAAGAAAGATGAATTTGTTCATTTACTTTGTTTTACTTATGCAATTTCAATTATACTTTGAGGTTAATTCAAAAACTGGGGTTTGACCAAGGAAAACCCCTCCCCCCAACAAACAATCAATTTTTCTTGTAGGTACAGGTTTGAAACAGTAGATCAGAGTGTAGATTCAGGTACCCTTTTTGTCAAACTTTCAGGATCCAAAAACAAATTTCTTGTCAGAGACTTTTTAGGTTGATTCTGCCTTAGGTTGGAATTGGAAATTCTAGGTCAATGGTGACATTGACTTGAGGGTACAAATCAGAACTGTGTCAAAATAGAAAAAAATTTATGGGTTTTGTTCATCTCTGCGTTTCTATTCTAGATCTGGTCTCAGATTTTTCCAGAAACTGAGTGAAGACCCTTGAAAATAGCATTCTTTAGATCTACAACATTTCAAGGTTAGGAATTTTCTCTTATCCATTTCAATTAAAGTTATTAATCTTTCTAAACTTATCACACATTCAAATCTATAAACATTCAAATAAAAAAATGGGTATTTATGATCTTCCTCTTTTCTCTTATTTCCAAATGATTGATTCATTTATGCATTGATCCTTCCTTTTGGGTTAATCAATTTGGATCCTTCATTTGTGTATCTAGGGATAGGAAGAGAGAATCTTATTTACCCCTACATTTTAACACATCATTCAAATGTAAGATAAGATAATAACAAACTAAAACACCATATATTTTATATCTTACAGTATTTATTTATTATTATATTATAAATTTTAATATGAATACTTGATAGTAAATAATCATTATTTAGAATAATATTAAATATATAATATAATAATAATATAAATATTTTAAACTTAACTTATATTTATTAAATGATAAATGGAAAATCAATTAACAAAAGTAACGTAAGTATAAAAGATTTAAAAAGCCTTAATAGAGTGACATAGAAAATATTTACAAATATTTTTCTAAGGCAAAGAAAATGCCTTTGTGCACTCACGGGGATGTTAGGTTATCAAACCCTAAATCATTCCCATTTTTCATCATGTGCCTTTCATTTCTTTGATGAAACCTTGAGCATTGTTGTGACCATTAAAGTTTGTAGAATATAGTGGAGGCATTGAAGGTTTCTAAGATACTCCTTATCTGATCTTTCCTCATAAACAGGCACAGGCAACTCAGTTTTCATCTTTTTTCCATAGGTTTCTTTTATGGAAGTTTTTTTCTTCTGGACTTACCCATCTTTACCTCTTAGAGGGTTCTACTATGATCTATGGTCTCATATTCTTTTTGATAGTTGTGAGCACCTCTTTACATGTTAAAAATCTTTTATGTAATGCAAGAAATGAGGTTTTATTGAGTAATGAACAACATGATTTCTCTCTATGAAACTTGAGGCTTTCCTTTTCTTTAGTATTGCAAGAAATAGTGAGCACAAAACTCATGGTTACATATTTATGGGACAACTCTCTGAGCTTTCTTTCAATGGGTATCTTGCTAGGGCTGAAAATGTTATCTCTATTTTTGCAAGAGAGTGATGAATAGTTAAAATGTATCCATGTACTTTTGTATTTGAAGCTCTCATAATATCAGAGGGTTTGTTTTTGTGAACATCACATTCTACTCATAACATAATTATTTTGTAACACTATTTTCTTTTATAATAGACTGACATTTTATTCCCAATGACACAAATTTAATGTACAACTCTTCAATTTTCCCCTGTACTGAATTTCATTGCTTTTTAGGATATAAAGTTGCTTCATTCTATCTTGCAGATTTTACAAGTCTTCCCCATGTCTTTTTAACATTTCTAATTGACTCGTCAGTTCTTGTTCCTTCACTTAATATTTCTCTTAGATGAATGCACTTTGAAGTGACTCTTACACTATTGAAATAAAGGAGGGGTGAAAATTTATTCAAACGAAAAGAGAAACAAGAACAAATAGAGAAAGGGCATCAAATAGCCCTATCAAGATCAACCAAGTGATCAAATTGATGGGACAAGCCCATCAGAAGAACAGTCTTATCAACAATGTTCCAGTTACACATATGGTCAGAAGGCCACTTTGCCATACAATCAACAGCACTGTTCCATTCCCTGGGAATATGAGTGAAAATAACAGACTCCAAAGAAGTACACAAATTATGAATCTGGTCCGCAATCAAAGCTAACTTCCAACTAACAACTTCAGAATGTTGCCAATTCAAAAGACATATCACCACTTGAGAGTCAGATTCATAGATAAGCCTTCTCCAACCAAGGTCACAAGCATTCTTCACAGCATACAAAATAGCCATGGCCTCCATCAGGTTGTTAGTGTGATGACCTTTATAAATTGAAAACAAAAATTGAACATCCCCTGTACTATCTCTGCCAACACCACCAATACCAGCAGGGCCTGGATTGCCCTTGGAAGACCCATCCGTGTTGATTTTAAGAACACCCTGCGGAGGGGCACTCCACTTCCCCACCCTATTTATCTTTTGCAAGGGACGTCTACACATCTTTCTTATCATTTTTCCATGTGAGGGAAGAATATTCAGGCGATTATTGAAAATATCCTCCCCTAGTTCCATGGCCTCAGAAGTGTCACATTTTGCAGAAACAGTTTCCCCCAAAGAATGGACAATTTTCCACCATAAGTGAGGAACCTCTAAAAACTCATCCTTAAAGATATGACAGGTCCTCTCCAACCAGATATGCCAAATAATAAAGGAGGGTCCAGGAGTCTAGGAAACTTGAAGAAATGAAGTCTTCACAAGAGCCTTATCCCAGCGAGCAAAGAATTCTGCCAGTGAGGAAACATGCCAACAAGATTGGTTCCAAACATTCCACCTAGAGTGCCAAATATGTCTAGTGAAAGAGCATTGGAAAAAGAGATGAGAGATATTTTCTTCACTAGTCTAGCATAGAACACACATTGAGGGTCCATGGAAGCCACGCTTGCATAAATTATCCCATGTAAGGAACCAACTATGGACCACCAACCACATAAAAAAATTGCATTTGGGCCAGGAAAACTTGTACTAGAATTTCTTCCACTAAGGCACCTGGATGTCCCCCAATGTCTACTGAAGAAGCTCATCATATCCTGCAAACACTGAAAATTTCCCAGACAAATCTTTGCTGTCCCAAGCAAGAACATCATTACCAGCCAAAGTAGTACACTCACGAGACTACAAAATCTGAAACAACTCCTTCCTATTCTCCTTAGAACCTCCTGGAGGCCATTTAGAAGGGTGGTTCCAATGAAAGGAAAGAGCCAAACCTCTAACACACCCTATCTTATAAAAATAAACTCTGTCCCAACCAGAAGCACAAAAATTTTGATAGAGGGCATGGAGTTGTGGATGAGTGGAAAGGATAGGAGGGTGCCCATCCCAAGAGTCAAGCCAAAATAAAGCTTGTGATCCTGAATGACAAATCCAAAAGAGAACATCTTTAACCAATTGAGCTCCAAACTTTAGCATATTCCAAATCATGGATCCTCTCCCTTCCAGAGGAAAGTGGTGAAATTCAACCACATCAATATCTAGAAAATACTTATGGGTGAGAATACGAGCCCAAAGTTGATGCTGGTTAGTACACCAATGCCAATAAAGCTTTGCAGCAAGAACCTGTCCATTTAAAATAGCTGATCGTAGGCCAAGGCCACCCTCCTTCTGAGGTCTACACACTATTTTCGATTTAACCAGACTCCATTTATAAGTTGAAAGGTTCCCACTCCAAAGGAATTGACAGGATAGAGCATCAAATTCTTGAAGAAAATACATAGGATCAGCCTGAACAAAACACCTATAAATAGGAAGAGCTTGAATAACCGACTTTAACAGATTCAGGTGAGAAGTAGTTGATAGCCAACAATGAGTCCAATGGTTAACCTTTTGTCATAGCTTATCAAGAAAAACTTGCCAGGAAGATCTAGGATGTCTACCAACAGTAAGAGGAATACCCAAATAAACAAAGGGAAGAGACCCAATCTAAAACCTCAAAATAGCAGCAATACACCTATGAATAGCCTCTGGAGTATTGAAGAAAAAAATGGAGGATTTGTTCTCATTAACTTTCTGACCTGAAGTTGCAAGATAAACATCCAAAGCATACCTAAAAGAAGTAGCTTACTGAAGATGGGCATGTCCCATAAAAGAAGTATCATCCACAAATTGAATATGTGAAAGAGGAGGCAAGCCAACACCCCATTTCCACCCATGAATCAAACCCTGGTGAGCACAAAGCTTAAGAAAGTAGTGCAATCCCTTAGCCAGAAGGATAAAGATGTAAGGTGAAATAGAGTCCCCTTGGCAAAGTCCTCTAGAGGCACCAAAGGGCTCTGAAGGAACACCATTCACAAGATCAGAAAAAGAAGCTGAAGAAACACAACTCATAATCCAGTTCACCCACTGTTGGCAGAAACCAAAGGCCAAGATGATCTTTTGGAGAAAACTCCATTTGACTCTGTCATAAGCCTTAGCCATATCCAAATTAATGAACATAGCTCTCTCTTTTGATATATGCATAGAGTGAATAACTTCAAAAGAAATAAAAATACCATTAAGAATTTGCTTACCAGCCACAAAACCACCTTGTTCCTCTGAAATCACAATAGGAAGGCATATCTTGAGTCTTTCAGCAATCAATTTGGTGATAATTTTGTACACAACATTACAAAGAGCAATGAGACGGAAGGAGTCAAGATTGTCAGCACCTTCTTTCTTGGGGATAAGAGTCAGTAAAGTGGAGTTCAATGCACAAAGCATTTTCTTATTCTGAAGGGATTCCTTAACCACCTCCAAGAGATCCATATTAATAATTTCCCAAAATTCCTAAAATAATTCCATAGGGAAGCCATCTGGGCCTGAAGCTTTACCTTCATTCATTTGAAACACAACCTCTTCAAGTTATGACATAAAAATTGGATGAATAAGAGAATCAATCATTGCATTGGTGATAAGAGGGGGAATGCAAGAAAGTATCAAGTTCTCCTCCTTAACTGCAGGCTGAGAATCTTCAGCAAAAAGTGTAGAATAAAATTGAAGGGCTTCCTTGGTCATAGTAGACTGAGAGGAAATTTGTAGTCCTTCTACTGTAACAAGATAATAAATATACCCTTTTTTACGATGAGCCTGAACAGAATGATGAAAAAATTAGTATTTCTATCTCCTTCATGTAGCCAGTCAATGCGAGCCTTTTGTTTCCAATAAATCTCTTCCCGAAGTTCCCATTCTTCCACATCTTGCATAGCCTGGGATTCTGCCCTACCAAGAGCCTCTGTAAGCCCAGAGTCCCTGATTTGGTGAGTAATCACTGCAAGATGATCTAGAGAATTCCTCTTTCTAGACTGAAGGTTTCCAAAGCAAGAGGTATTCCATCTCTTAAGATGATATTTGACATATTTAAGTTTCTTCTCAAAGACAAACATAGTCGTACCATAAGCTGGGCCACCCTCTCTCCACCACTTAGCCACCAAATCATAAAGGGATGAATCTCAGAGCCACATAAGATGGAATCTAAAAGAAGGGTTCTTAGGGAGTGCAACAAGAGAAAAAGAGAACTTAATTGGCCAATGATCAGAACCTCTCCAATCAAGAATTTTAGAACTTGTAATCAAGCCACCTCCAACCCAATAACAAGAAAAAAGAAACCTATCCAAACATTCTGAGATAGCTTCCTAACCACTCTATCTATTGTTCCAAGTGAAAACCCCATTTCAAGGCTTAACATCAATAATAGAAAGAACATCCACTTGGGCTTGAAAAAGATTAGAAGTAGGGCCAAGCCTAGGCCAACCTCCTCTTTTCTCCTCAAGACTTAAAATAGAAGTAAAATCACCTCCTAAAATCCAAGGAAAATAAGGAGCACAAGAACACACATACCTAATGTGATCCCAGAGACAAATCTTCCCACAAATGTCAATAGGGCCATAAACATTTGTCACAAGAATAGTCTCACCAAAGTCCAAGGCAGTAGCCACCATAGAGATTGAGTAGTGACTAGAAATCCACCAACAGGGAGAAATATTTTGAGGGTCCCAGAACAAATCCAAACCTCCAGAATTCCCTTGTGAACCAATACTTTGACAATGACCAGCATACCAAATGCATGGGGCATACTGATGCATAACCTCAATAGAAACCTTAGTCTCTTGAACACAAAAGACATGTGGAGAATGGATTGTAATCAAATCATTAATAGCTTTTTCATGATAGGTTCTATTCAAACCCCTCACATTCCAAGAGATAATGATCATGGAGGGGTTTGAGAAAAGTGAGCATCAATAGGTTTAACAAACCCAAATTCCACCAACAAATCTCCAGTCATTTTTATCTTCTCAAGGTCCGTCTTCCGCCCTTTTGAGGAGCCATCAACATGACCTTTTTTAAGGGGTCATTGTTGCACTCCCAATCTATGAGATGAAACCTTATTTTGAGATGAAAATAAAACTTGTTTAGCTAAATCTGCCAAAATAATGTCATCCTCTATGGAATTATTTAAAGTCACCTAAGCCACTTGTTGTCCTTGAATAGCCTAAATTGGTTCTTGTTCAAGAAATGGTACAACCTCCATACTGACCCTAACATAATTAGAAGTGACCACATGTGGGACTCCTTCCAAAGCTAAATTCTCTAGCACCTCAAACCTATTAAAGCCTCCATCTGTCTGTCTATCCTTGAATGTCCTCTTCTGACCTCATCCTCTAGCCTTAGATTTAACTGGTACAAATCTTTCCTTGTCCTTTCCCTGAGGTTCAGCCATCATGGGAGCTTTCCCTTTGTCCTCTTTACCCAAAGGAGGAGGTTTCAAAGTGGGGGAATGAGCTTCCTTATGAACTTTAGGGCATTTTTGCAAGAGATGGCTATACTCATGACAAAACTGACATCGAAAAGGTAGAGATTCATAATCTAACTGTTGAATCCATGAAGAAGATCCCAAACAAATTTCCATGGAATCTGGCAGGGGATTATTCAGATCTATCTCAATACAAATTTGGGCAAAAGAAATCACCTTTTTATCAAGGGTTTGTGTAGCAACCACCGTAGGCTTTCCCAAGAGACTAGCAATTTTATGTAAGATATCTTCTCGCCAAAACTCTAGGGGGATGTGAGGAAGATGAACCCAAATAGGAACTTGAGAAGGCATCTCTTCAGCTGAATTAAAACTTGCATGCCATGGTTTAATAAATAATCCAACCTGATTATAAAAATATGGGCCACCTTTAAAACCCTATTGCGATCTGCCATATTCGAGAAAATAACCATAAAATAGGTATTTGCTGCAAGCATAATTTCCATATCCCCTTCAATCTGCCAAGAACATTAGATCCAAGCTTCCAGAGTGGACAAAGGAATGTGAATGCCAAGAAACTTACAGATTAGAGCATGTCTACTCCAATATGAGACATCTTCTTCCACCAAATCAGTGGAAATAATCGAAACTGAGCGATCTTGGGTTCTAGGAAGACACCCATTAACCTTCTTCATTTTAGGATCAACACTCGTATAAAAATTATCTAGTTGTTGTGCATGCATGCTTGAAGAGGACCCATTATGAGCCTGTTCCATGTGAGAAAGCTCCACAACTGATGCCATAGAAATCTCTTCCATGCAAAGATTGAAGCCAGGAAAGAAAAACAAAAACCAAAACAACTGCCAACAAATAGAAAAAATTCCCGCAGACACCAATCCCACTGTAGAAAATAAAAAAAATACCCCGCTACTGAAACGCTTCCACAAATCCCATGCATGCAAACCTGCAACCAGGCTAGGGCACCTCCATCATACATTTGAGTAATCTGACTCTTACACTATTATTAAATGTTCTTCCATTTCTTTCCTCTACAAAATGGAGTTGAGAAACTTCAGCCTCTGCCTTCTGTTGAAGCTCTTTCAACTTCAACTGGATTGAATGTCTTCTCAATTATTCTATTATTACTTCTTTGTCTAAGAGATTTTTCTTATGTTCAATGCATTTATTATGAAGTTGTATTAATTCATTATTTTAATCATCCATCTTGGACTCTATAATTGTGACTATTATCTCTAGTTCATCTCTATGTTATATTAACCTTAGTGAGCTCTGAAAAATAGAAATTTGTCTTATCCTATATTTGTCTTTATACCTTCAAAATCCCTGGCATCTCTTCTTATCTATTCCATTATCATTTCACATGATGCCTATATTGTCTTTAAACTTCTCTTTCATGGATCACAAGAATTGTCTCTCTTTTCTCTTGTATACTTTTATTTAAGGCTGACTTACTCACATTTAGTTGAGCACAATGAACATTAATTCCTAAGCATGTTTTTATTGATCATACCAAATTTCTTTCATTAGATGAAAGTTACTATATTTCTATACATGATGGCATGCACCTAGACCTTTGAAGGTTGAATGCTACTTGTCATAACATTGATCTTCTTGTATAATTGTAATGCTTCTAACTACAATAGTAACATGGTATTTGATAATAACTTTGACGTCAGTAGTATTTTTTATGTCACTATCTTCTGATGTAGAAATCTATTCAATACTATCCCCATAAACCATTATTGTTGTCTTATACCTATAGATGTTTCTAAAGTATAAAAAAAACTATCCCGAGGCACTGTAAATGAAACATTCCATTCTTGCATTTAATCTGTAACCATACTAGTATCTTTGTTCATACTGCTTCAAGTACAATGCTCAATCTCTTTTGATTATTGTTTATGAATTAATGTTTCCACCTCCATAAATAACACTGCTCTCTTGACTAGTGTTGATAACTCTATGATAGTTTTTACCAAACTTCCATTGACCAGAATATTCATGTATTGATGCTTTCATATAACATGTGTATTGATATTGTTTATTTGATTATTTGATATTCATAGAACATATAATAATAAAATCACTCTATAGAAATCCCATATATTTTTCTCAGTGTCAGTATTGAACTATCTATTATTATATGGCTAAGCACTCTTCATCCTTCTTAACACTTCCTTGTTCCATTTGACTTGAAACAACAAATATGGATTCTATTGAAAAGATATACAATTTGTAGCACTATATCTACACTATTTTACATGTATGTTCTCTTGTTCAGTTCACCATGTTGGTTAAATAAGTATTGTACCTCTATGACTATCATTGCATTCTTTTAGTTTTTATACCTAAAAATTGTTTCCAATGACTCTTATTTTCTACTCAAAAATGCTCCTTACTGTTATTTAAACAAGGAAATTATATAATGTATTTATCTATTATATAGAAATGGAGATGGATCCCACCATTACTACAGTTGTACATCATGAACTACCCTTATACATTCATCTATATAAAATATATGACATAATGATAAATATATCTTGAACCTATGATGACACCCTATTTTGTATCTTCATCAAGAAAATATGTAAATAGTGAAAAACACCATTGGTCTATTGACTACTCATGCTACTAATGTTGTGCTCCAATTTATGTGTCTCTCCTATAGAAATTTATTATGAATAGCATCGTTGATACCTTGAATGTTTGATACCCCTAGTCTCTCACCTCTTTTCCCTATTGATGAATAACATTTAGAACCCCAACTTTGTACATTATAGAAAGAAAAAACTTCTTTTTGTCTTTGGATCTTAATTCAATTTGAAACTTAATATGACTACTCCATGTTCTTGTACCATACATGTTTGATTATTATTGATCATACAACAAGATGACCTCTTTTCCACCATTAGTTCCTCTTTTGTCCCATATTTTTCCATGTTGTAACTTCTTTAGGCACTGCCCTATAAGTTTGATATCTTTGTCTCTTGTTATGCATGACCATGTTGAAGGAAGGAATCAAAACTTCCAAAATCATAACTCAAAGGTCTCTTGATAACTGGTTTGTGCTGAAATAGGTATCAAAGGACCTCAAGTCATGATTTTGAAAGTACTAATAGTATGCCCATGAAAAGTACATCCCTAATTTCCTTGCTACCACAACCACTTCCATCAGGTCAAAAGGTTTCATAGAATTACCATGTCCCTTTGATAACCTCTCTTTATGAGCATAGCTCTCATCATGTTGGGCTCAACCCTTGTGGGAGCCCAATTGATTCCAAATGATGATAAGTATAACCGTGTACCTGTATCTGCAGAGGACACACACTTTCTTAGTATAAAAATATTACTTCAGCTCATTGATTTTTTATTTGCATATATAAGGATGTATAGTAGGCAAAAAAGAGGGTATGTTATGAGATCTTTCATTGTTTAGTTTTAGAAAATTGACTTCAAGCATATAGGACCTGAGCTGTCCTTGAACACAAAAGTCCTCCATTAACAGGAAATGGGGGATCTCTTCCCTACTCTTTCTCTTATCTTCGGTTCACTCTAAAATATCTTTCAATTTTTTTTTCATCGTAACTGCTCCTTGTGTAGAACATTTTTATGCATTGTACTTCCTTTTCATTAAATGAACAAATTTACTTCATAGTTGTAATAAAAAATGCAGCTTGAGTTCTAGATCTAATTTCTTTAAATAGAATCTGAGCTCTTGTTAGTTTTTCACTTTGATATCTATTTTGAAGATTAGGACAAAAAGTTGCAAACTTCCATAAAGTTTTATTTGAAGCTCCAACTGAATCAACAATTAAAAACTAAATTTTATCTCGACACATACATCTAATAAGATAAACTAAGTAAAAATGAACCACTTTCACTTAGTATATTTAGAGCTGATAACAACTCTACCAGTTAGTGTAATGTATTGGAAATTGTTAACATTTTTGGCAACCTCTTAGGGGTGTTTGCCTCCTAAAAAAAATAGGACTAGTAGCCATGTACAATCCATTAGGAATATCAGTCATAATACTCTTAGAAACATAGAAATTTGAAAACTCCTCCAAACTAAAATAAAACTCAGGCTAAACACACCTGATCGAGAAAATAAACTATAAGTGAAAACAAACTGCTACACCATGTGATAATCATTAATTCAAATCATTATGGGGCAGTGGATTCTAATCCATGCTGATAGGAATAACAATCCACAAGACAACTAAGAGGGGAGCGGAGGTGAATCAGTTGTAGTATAGATTATTAAACTTTAAACTTTATAAACCATATCAACAAAATTAAATGATAACATGGTAAATGCCAACACCATAACACAATATTAGTTGTCGAGGAAACCCTATTAAAGGTAAAACCCTGGTGGGAATTAACACCCACAAATAATGTACTGAGAGTATAGTATCCCTGTCAAAAGATATTAGCCCTGTTAGGAGCTTGTTACAACATTACAGTACATAGTCCCTCTTAGGAGACAAACCCTATTAAGAGTCAAACAAAATAGTAGGCTCACTACCAAGGCATACTTCCCAAAGAAGGTTAAAGCCACCCTCAAGAATTTACAATCTGAATCAAGTGTATAAAGAAAATATGCAATCTAGTGAACTGTCTAATAGTAGATGTCTTTGCTTGGTCAGTTCCAATGAAGTATAAAAACCATCAACTCTGCTCTATATCCAACAGTCAACAAGCTTTGGAGGTTCCACACATCTTTGTCCTCCTTTTCTCTGCTAGACCTTCTCCACAAGAAAATATCATTCATATATACCATCTTACAATAATTCATTAGGTGGGCCAGTTAATCTTTCTTAATATATAATTAACTAGGTCATCCGATTAAGGCTTTCCATCATACAAATAATTATATAACCCCTTGCTAAGATACACACGGTACCTATAATACATAAACATTAATTACAATCCAGCACATATACTTCCAAATCTGCAATCCATGCTCATAATTAATTCCACATGTTACATGTTTGAAGTCGGCCAATAAATAGGTCTTCTCAAGAATACACGCCACAGTTGATGTCACCAGTAACAAAACAAAAATTAAAATCAACCCATTACTATAAAATATGTCGGTTTTCCAATAGTAAGCTTGCATCATCTAAAATATCTTTGCTAGAAAGATATACCAGAAACATAGAGACCTACTCTGTCTAGAATCACAGTTACAGTCCAAAAAACTAGTCTTCACCAAATCAACTATAACATCCACAATATGTAACATTAAGTCAAGCGACCTTAGGAATAAGTTCATTACACATCCTTCTGCTAGAATTCAACTTAGATCATTCTAAATCATTTGTATAGCATTCGTACACTTCTTCCAGTCAAGTAGCCATTTTGTCTTCTCCACAGAAATATATGTTGACATCACTGAAAAAACATGAATATCAAGAGTATGATCAGTAACAAAAACTGATATCATCCAATAATCTCCCCATTTGGAATTGATGGAAACATATGGGAAAATCCATATTAATCAACCCAAAAGTACTCTCTCTCAATACAGTCTTCTCAATATCATCAAGACAAGTCTCCCCAAAATAGTAGATATTTTCACATAGATTCCTCCCCCCTTTGGCAGCAATGGAAAAGGGTGCCATAACTCATCTGTAGTCTTCTATAAGGTGTACATTTTTCAAATCTTCATGTCCAACAATTAGGTGCAAGATCACCCAAATGTACTCCATAGTGCTCTCCTATAATCACTCCCACTAAGGAGTAGATCCATACATCAATTCCAAAGAGTGATACAACTCTAAAAACCACTGGACTGAAGCTTATCTGCATCAATTAATTACCACTAGGAGGGGCCACCACCTCAAGCATGCCTCTTAGATATTCAAAAGAATCTTTTGGCAAAGGTTTGGTAAATATATCTGCTATCTGTTCCTTTGTGCTAATGTACTCTAGTCTAATTTCTTTATTTTCTACCTTCTCCCTCAAGATATGACACTTAATAGAAATATTATTAGTTTTTTAATGGATTACATGATTCTTTGACATGTTTACTATGCTAGTGTTATCACATTGAATAACCACTAGCTCTTTGAAATGTATTTCGATGTCTTCTAGCATTTGTTTTATCCAAACAAATTGTGTGCAATTTATTGCAGAAGCAACATATTTTGACTCAGCAGTAGATTGGGAAATATAGTTTTGCTTCTTGCTCAACCAAGAAACTATCCTTTTCCCAAGGAAAAATGCACCACAACTTGTACTCTTCCTATCATCCACATTACATTCCCAAATAGCATCAGTAAAATCCTGCATTGTAAAATCATTAGATTTTTGATACCATAATCCATATTCTATTGTCCCTTTCAGATATTTGAAAATTATTTTCACAGTAGCAAAATATGTTTCTTAGTATCTGTCTGATATCTAGCCACAATTCCAACTACATTGGCAATATCTGGTCTAGTGTGTGTTAGATATTGTATACCTCCAATCATTGATCTTTATTTAGTCTAAATGACACTTTGAATCTCATCACTATTAGTCAGTTTGTTTCCTATCACCATAGGTGCTCCAACAGGTTTACAATCTTCCATTCCAAACTTTTTCAACATTTCTTTAAGATACTTGGTCTGAGATTAAAAATAAATAAAAATTCCATTCTTACTTTGATTAATTTGCAAACCAAGAAATAATTTCATCTCTCAAATCATTGACATTTCAAATTCATTTTCCATTTCTTTAGAAAACTTCTTACTCATCTTATCATTGCCTCCAAAAATGATATCATCAACAAAAACTTCTATAATCAAGATTCCGTCTTCTTTAGTTCTTAAGTATAAATTACTATCTGCATTACCTTTCCTGAAACCAAGATGAAGTAGATATTTGTCCATTCTTGCATACCATGATCTTGGTGCTTGTTTCAGTTGATAGAGTGCCTTCTTTAGTCTGCAAACCATGTTTTCATCATCTATCAAAGGAAAAACATTAGGTTTCTAAATGTAAACTTCTTCTTCTAGATCACCATTCAAGAATGCTAACTTTACATCCATCTGATAAACCTTAAAGTATCTATGTGCAACATAAGAAAGGAATAATCTCACAGCTTCCAATCTAGCAACATGAGCAAATGTTTCTTCATAGTCTATACCTTCTTGTTGTGATTAGTCTTTACATACCAGTATAGTATTGTTTCTTACTCCTGTTCCTTCCTCATCCATCTTTTTCCTAAAAATCCATTTAGTGCCAATCATATTTTTGTTCTTAGGTCTTGGAACCAATTCCCAAGTATTTTTTTTCTGTATTTCTTCTAGTTCTTCTTCCATGGCTTTAGTCCAAGTTTAATCTCTACATGATCCATCAGTAATATTTGGCTCAACTTGAGAAATCAAACACATCTCATCTCTAACTCTAGATCTAGTCATCATTCCTTTGCTTGTGTCACCAATAATTTGATCTTAAGTATGGTTCTTCTTAACATAACTTGGTGTCTTCAATATTGCAGTAGCTTCAGTCTGTTCATCTTCAATCTTAGCATCAATCATCATAGATTCTTCAGGTTCAGTAGTAACCTCTTTTGATTTTGTAATCTAACCACAATCATATATCCTTTCCTAAATCTGAAACTTTTCATCTATCCTCACATTGGCACTTTCAATCAATTTCCTTGATCTCAGATTGAAACATTTATAAGCTTTACTCTTAGTGGAATAACCAAGAAGTATTCCTTCATCACTTCTAGCATCAAACTTGCCTATCTCATCATCTCTCTTAATATAACATTTACTTTCAAATATTTTGAAATATTTCATAGTAGGTTTATGATTAAACTATAATTTATAAGGACTTTTATTTGTACCTTCTTTGATCTGAATTATTTTTAGTGTGTACACAGTAGTACCAAATGCTTCTCTCCAGTGAACATGTGACACATTTCCTTCCAACAACATAGTCCTTACAACATCTAATATAGTTTTGTTTCTTCTCTCTTCTATCCCATTATTTTGTGGAGTTCTAGGGGCTTAAGTCTGTCTGTGTATTATATTTTCTTGACAGTATGTATTAAATAGTTCTAATGTAAAGTCTCATCCTCTGTCTAATCTCAAACACTTCAAATTTAAACTAGATTCATTCTCAACTTTTTATTTGAATAACTTGAACCTATCAAATGCTTCAGATTTCTCTCTTAAATATGTAACCCACATCATTCTAGAAAAGTCATCCACAAATAGTATAAATTACCTTTCACTGTACTATGATCTTGTTCATGTAGGACCATACAGATCTATATGTACCGGATCCAACTTTGCTTTTGCTAAATAAGCTTTGATTTTAAAAGTGCTTCTAGTCTGCTTCCCCATAACACATTCTCTACACATAATTTTAGATGGCTTTACAATCTTAGGTATATCTCTTACTGTATTAGTTGTACTTGCCTTCACAATGTTATCAAAGTTAACATGACAAAATCTTTTGTTCCATAACCAACTATCATCAACCTTCGCAATAAAATACGAAGCTTCAAATGTGTTCAATTCAAATACATTATGAGTGGATTTAGTACCAGATGTGATTAGGTATCCTATTTTACCCTTGATAGAACATTTTCCATTAATGATGTTCAATTGATAACCCTTTTCCACCATCTTTCCAACACTCAACAAATTATGCTTGAGTCCATCAACAAGTAATACATTGTCAATGTTAGTCTTTCCATCCAAAGAGATAGATCTAACTCCAATAATAAGCATAGGAATATTTTCACAAAATATGACAACACCTCCATCATGTCTTTTCAAACTCACAAACTTGTTTTTATCTCTAGTCATATGATGTGAACAACCACTATCTACAACTCATTCAGATTTCTTTTCAACTCGAGATACTAAATATTTTTCTTCATGCATAGGTAAATCATCCTTAATAGCAATAAATCCAATTTAATCATAGTCACCATCATAATCATTTGATATACCCTCACTAGCATAATAACATTCCTTATCTTTTGATTTTTTAGACTTGAAAAACTTAGGTTTGGGCTTTGGAACTCTTGTAGGACATCTAGATGCAAAATGACCAATCTTGTTACATGAAAAACATTTAAAAGCTAATTTGCCTTCAAATTTTCCCTTACCTCTATTTTCTCTTCTAGCAATCAGTGTCACAACTTCATATAGCATTATTTTTTCATCATGTATTTGTTCCCATTCATCAGCATAAGCTCCAAACTCTTCTCTTATGTCACCACTGTTGGTGCTTGCATTTCTAGATAAGGTCATTTTGTTCTTGTGCACAATTGCCCTGAATGATGACTCAACTTTAGGTAAAGTGTCTCCCAATTTTGTGGCCTCAAGTGTAGTTAGCTTTCCAATCAACATTGCTCTGGTGAAGTTTGGTGTCAAAGGTATAATTTCCTCTATAGCTTGTACTTTGGTTCTGTATACAGGTGTCAAAGATCTGAGTATCTTTACAATCACTTCTTCCTCACTATAAGTTCCTCTAGAGTTTCTAATGTTAGTAACCACTTCAGTAATTCTTTGTGCATATGACCTAATTCTCTCATCTTCTTTCATCTTCAGTGATTCCAACTTTTTATTCCAGTTCTGTAACTTTCCTTCCTTTGTAAACTTGTGTCCAACATATAATGCTTCCAGTCTTGTCCAAATATCATTAGCGGAGTCCAAGTCTTTTACTTTAGTGAATTCTCCTTCTGAAAGAGCACTGATAAAAGATTCCTTTGCAGCCATATTGCATGAAAATAACTTCTTTTGATCTTTAGAAGCCTTTTCTAACTCATGCTCAATCGCTATCTTTTCATTCTTCTTTGTGATCATCCAGTAATCAATTCCCAGACATAGCAAATGTGTTCTCATCTTGTTCTTCCAATTGTCAAAGTTTTTACTATCAAACTTCAAACTATCCTTCCTTTAGTAAGTCATCTTCAGGATCACCTCAAGCAGTTAAAATTTCTCTCTAAGAACCAATAGCTCTGATACCAATTTTTAGGAATAGCAGTCCACAAGACAACTGAGAGGGGGCTGAATTAGTTGTATTATATATTATTAAACTTTAAATTTTATAAACAATTTCAGCTAAAGTAAATGATAACAAAGTAAATGCCAACACCATAACAGAATATTTTTTGTCGAGGAAACCCTATTAAAGGTAAAACCCCGTTGGGAATTAACACCCACAAATAAGGTACTGAGAGTATAGTATCCCTGTTAAAAGATATTATCCCTATTAGGATCTTGTTACAACATTACAGTACACAATCCCTCTTAGGAGATAGACCCTATTAAGAGTCAAATAAAATAGTAGGCTCACTGCTAAGGCATACTACCCAAAGAAGGTTAAAGCCACCCTCAAGGATTTACAAAATGAATCAAGTGTATAAAGAAAATACACAATCCAGTTAACTATCTGATAGCAAATGTCTTTGCTTGGTCAATTCTAATGAAGTATAACAATCATAAAATCTGCTCTATATCTAGCAGTCAACAAGCTTCACAGCTTCCACACATCTCTGTCCTTTTTTTCTCTGCCATACCTTCTGCACAAGAAAAGATCATTAATATGTACCCTCTTACAATAATTCATTAGGTCAGCTAGTTAAGCTTTCCTAATACATAATTAGCTAGGTCGACCGATTAAGGCTTTCCATCATACAAATAATTATATAACCCCTTTCTAAGATACACACAATACCTATAAAAAGTAAACATCAATTACAATCCATCACATATACTTCCAGATCCACAATCCACACTCATAATTAATTCCACATGCTACATGTCTGAAGTCAGGCATTAAATAGGTCTTCTCCAGAATACACGCCACAACTGACATTACTAGTAACAAAATAATGATTTAACTCAACCCATTACTCTAACATATTTTGGTTGTCCACCAGTAATCTCGCATCATCTGAAATATCTTTGCCAAAAAGATATACTAGAAACACTAAGACCTACTTTGTCCAGAATCACAGTTACATTCCAAAAAACCAGTCTTCACCAAATCAACTGTAACATCAAAAATATGTAAAATTAATTCAAGCAACATTAGGAATAAGGTTAGTACACATCCTTCTGCTAGAATCCAAATTTGATTGTTCTAAATCATCTGTATAGTGTCCGTACACTTCTTCAAGTCAAGTAGCCAGTCTCTCTTCTCCACAAAAATATATGTTGACATCAGTGACAAAACATGAATATCAACAATATCCTCAGTAACCAAAACTAATATCATCCAACACATGCCTTATGTGATGATCATTAATTCATATCATTATGATGTTATTCATAAACTTAAAACTAAAAAGAAACTTACTTGTAGAGAGTGAACCTTTAAAAGTGATGTTAATTGCATGATATTTAGATGAGCATGATACTTGTGATGTAAGGAAGAAAAAGTATCCATGCCTCATGTGATGAGAATGATGTGTATGATTTTATTTTGTAGTTCATATCTTTGTTTCTGTTTCATTCTACCATATTGAAACAAACTACCCGAAACTACTAACTGAAACTGAAAACTACATTCTTTTATTTGCATAATTACATAATGAATTGTGCATTTTTTAATTTAAAAAAAAAAAAAGGTTCTGTATCATGTATGATGTATGCTTGTTTTATTTGATCATGAAAAAAATAGAAGTACTAAATGCAACTAACTAAAAAACAAACTATCTACATGCTGAAGCACTTATTTCTAAAACTGAGAATACCTCAAAAGCAGTGCATGAGGTGTATCCCATTGACTGGGATAGGCAATTCTTCTCCTTTTATAGTTGATTGATAAAAATATTTGTGTTTTTCATCCTTAAATCACATATGGGCCACTCCAGAAAACATCAAATTTGGTGTTCTTTCCAGGTCAACTCTCCAACTCATCCTATTTGGGCACTAAATCAATTTCATTAAAGACTCTTGGGACAAATTTTATGTCAAATATCTTCTTCACCTAAACAAGATGTCTCTATAAATCAGAAAATGATTGTTTTATGATTTCTCCAAGTTCAACTAATTCTGCCAATCTAACCTTCATTGGCCCCTCTTGTAAAAACTACAATTCTTTGATGAAAATTAAATTTGACAATTCAACTAAGACGGGAGGTCTAGCTTCCATGCCATAAACAAGATTGAACGGTCAATTATGTGTTGAATGCTTTGGGTTAATTGAGTTAGCCCACAAAGGTTACTTGAGCTTGTTGTTCCAAGCTCACTAATTATCTTCAATAGTCCTCTTAATGATGTGAATCATATTTTATTTGGTCAATTCAGCCTGTCCATTACCCTGTGGGTAATAATTTAATAAGCTACTAAAAAAACTATTAAATGATTCTCAGCCAATTTTTTTACTCTTGCACCTACAAAGGCCAATGTATTATCTGAAATAATTGAATTAGGTACACACAAACATGGAACTGGATCTTCAAAGAAGTTCAAAACTAAATTCTCATTTGCTTCCTCTATTGCAACAGCTACAGTCCATTTCATAGAATAGTTAGTGGTTGTAACTAGAAACTTTTGTCCTGAAGTGTAAGGCATATTGATTAGACCTATAATCAAGTCCCCATTTCATATTTGATTGTTTAATTTGAAAAATCTCCAAGGGTAAAGCTATGAAACATTGCTTATGAACAAAAATTGAATATTTTTTACAAATTCTTACCCATGCAAATACATCTTTATACAAGCTAGGCCAATAATAACTAGCCCTTTTAATTTTCAATGTTGTTGTCCTAGGAGCAAAGTGACCACTTGCTAGTCGATTGTGGAACTCTCCTAGGATCTTTTCAATCTTATATATCTCAATACATCTCAAAAGTACACCATGTAATCCCTTCTATAAAGAGCATAATTTATAATGACAAAAGGAATATCTTGAAGTCTGAAAAAGCTTCTCTTAACACTATTTAAGCCTAGAGGGAACTTTCCAGTGTGCAAATAATGCGTTATTTGTTGAGTCCAACTTAATGTGTTTAAAATTGCAACATTCTAATTTGCAAGTATGCACTCCTTTTCATCTTACAATCTTGGTTGTTTTAATTTGGACATCATACTCCATTACTTTTGTTACCTAGCGGTTCTATTGTCATTGAGGTCCTTATTTAATAAGAATTATTTAATGCTCTGATGAGCAACAATAAGATGAATTATATTTTGTGAAATCAATCGCTGAAAATTGTTGACCCTCCTTATGATAGTAAGAATGTCTTTCTCAATAAAAATATATCATTTTTCATAGCTTTCTAATCCTTAACAAAAAGATGAAACAAGATACTCTTTCCAAGCTGAGTTTTGTTGTACTAGCATTTCTTAAATGGAATCATTAGCTCCAAATCCATATAAGAAAGAATATTTATCAAAATTGGGGTTGACTAATGTAGGAGCACTTGAAATTTCCTTTTTTAATCTCCTCAGAAGTCTTCATACCTTCCTTATTCCAAGAAAAACTTGCATTCTTTTTTAATATTGTTGTCATTGGTTTAAAGATAGCTTCAACATTGGGAATAAATCTTTTGAGGAAGTTAATCTTTCCAAGAAATATTTGTGAACCTCTCTTATGAATAGGAAAGGGTAATGTTAGTATGGCATTGACTCTTTTGAGGTCTATGGTAGTACCATGCTTTGAAACAATATGACCCAATAGCTTTCCCTCATGGACAGTGAAAATGGACTTTTTTGGGTTCAATGACACTCCAAATTCTCTACATCTCTCAAATATTTGTCTTAAATTCTTAAAATGCCCTTCTGAATCGTTTGGAAATTTTGTGATATCATCCAAATAAACAAGTAAAAACCTATTTATCATACCATGGAAATCCATTTCCATTTCTTTCTAAAATGTTTCTCCTGCATTTGATAACCCAAATGGCATTGTTTTGTATGTCATGGTTCCCCACTTTTTTGTAAATGTTGTTTTATGTTGGTCTTCTTCTTTGACCATAATTTTATTATAACCACTAAAACCATCAAGTAAAGAGAAGTGATCAAAACATGTTATAAACTATAAAATCTACTCCATAGAGGGCAGCGAATGATTATATTTTAATGTAACATGATTTAAGTATGATAAATCAACACAATCAGATTTCATCATTATTGTTCCTTATGAGTACAAGATTTGACACCCAAGATGTGTGCTTGGTTGGAATGAAAATACTATCTTCTAATAAATTGATTAATTTGGCTTCCATAAGTTGTTTCAGCTTTGGATTCAATGGTCTTATATTTTGTCTAACCAGTATTGCACTTGATTCCATATCTATGGTATGTTGGGATAATTGAGGGTCATAACCCATTAAAACATGATATTGCTAAGAAAAAACATCATTCAAATCCTGACATAATGAAAAAAAAAATGTTCCTCCTTAGTATAATTTTTTCAAAGGTTCAGAATCTTATCCTTCATTATGTCAATAGTTCATAATGTTCCTCTTTGACTGTTAAACTAGTTTTATCTATTCTTACCTGATCATTAGTGTTAAAAATGGACTCAAGGGTGTCAAGACCCTTTGGTAACTTGTTGGTTTTTAGTAGTACAATTGGTTATCATATTTTTGTTGATATTTCCTAAATGATTTCCATTTGATAATTTTGCTTCTTCAATTAAAAAATTAACAATTTGTTCCTCATTTTCAAAAACTATCCAACTTACATTTTTATGGGGCACAGATGGTCTAACTACTACAGTAACATATTGTTGGGCCTACATATTTTTGGTCTCTTTTGCTATGTCAAATTCATCCCCCATGGTTTCCAGATTATCAACTTGTTTATTTTGTCCCTTAGCCACTGAAACAATCTTAAATGCATCAAACTCTTCAATAAGATCTAAAAATTTGTGTTTGTACAACTTTAACAAGTCATTTTTTGCATAATTTATGTTTTGAATCTAGTTAACAACCATTTCACTATCACCAAACACTTGTAAACTATCAATTTTCTTCTTTCTGGCCCATTCTAGGCCATGAACAAATGATTCATATGCAGCTATATTATTGATACTGCTAAATGCAAAATTAAAATCAAATAATATCTTTCACCTAAAGGTGAAATCAACATTGCACCACCACCTGAACCATTTCTATTTTTTGACCCATAAAAATAAAGCTCTCATAATATATTAGCATATTGTTTAGAATGTTGTTCCTCACCTCTCACAAGGTTAGGAATAATATTATGTTCATGTATAATATAATTAACAAGAAAATTTGTATCCATGTGCTTGAATGGTTGTTCATTACTCTCTTTGAGAGCCAATTCATAAAAAAAAATGTCTTGTATACCAACTAACAACCTATTGGGATCTAGGGTAGAAAGCTGGTCACCATCATGAAACACCAAATTTGAATTGACAAGACTTGGTGTAACAGTTTCTAAATGATCCTTGGCTAATGGCTCTGATTTCACTATAACTCTTGTGCCATAAAGTTTTCTAAAGAACAAGTGTGACCAATCATAAGACAAATAACCCCCCAACTTAGTTGTAAAATCTCTACTCAAACATATAACAAAATATGATGCAAGATATATGACATATATATCTTGAGGAGTGGAAAAATCGGGACATGAATGTAAATTTAAGTCCAAATTCTTGATCAAGCCTACAGTTTTGATAACAGATCCATCCAAATATATTGGACCTTTCTTTAATGGGTCATATTTCAAACCCAATTTATCAACTAACTACTTAGGCATCACAGAACTTGTGGCTCCAAAATCAATCATACAATTATGGACCAAGAAATCACCTATAATCAGTGTGACATAAAAGGTGTTGTCTTGTTTGGACAATAATTTGGGATAAAGGCATTATCTAGAAATACTTAAGACTTATCTTTAGGTGTCTAATAAACCAATGAAATATTGTCCAATGCCTCTCTCATAATCTCTTTTTGACCAGGTAACTACAATACATCTAATAATGAAATATGGAAAGTAGCTTTCTTCATATACTAAATAATATTAATATTTGGAAAACTAACCTTTATCTATATTTTATTGGCAACAATATCTTTATGTGCTTGTGATGTTGTATTATGATACTTCTATTCTTCACTAGACATCAATGGTTGTCCTCTTGGTATAATTTTTATGGCTTTGGCTTGTGAAGTAATATGTTGCCATTTCTAATTGGTACTAGCTTGATAAGGATCAGAAGTTGACTTTGTCTTTTCCACCTTGCAGGTCTAAATCAACAACTTTACCTTTTGATCTTGTGTTCGATAAAATAACAACATAAAGCTGATTTTCTATAAAATTTACACCACAAAAATCCTCCCCTTGAAAATTCATCCACGAAACATCCGGTATATTCAGATCTGATTGAGAAAATAAATTTTCAACTCCTTTGTGAGTTGTACTTTTCTCTCCTAATGCACTATTCTATACCATCAAAGCCTTATTATGATTTCCATTTGGGTAGGTGGCCTTATTATGAGGTTGGTTACATGGGTACGTAGCACCACTCATAATCATGTATCATGTTATTTTAAGCTATAAACAACTCCCTTGAAGTGTTGGGTATGTTTATATTATATGGTATTCCAACCCTTTGATTGTAAGAAAAATTCCTTCTTTGATGCTTGTAATCAGCCTAGGATTATATGTCTTCCCTCCATCCTTTTTCTAGGTGTTCTAGGATATTATTGGGTAATACATGTGTGCTAAAATGTTGACACACTTCTATGAATCATTCCATTCAAGGTTGCTCAAGAATGAGGCCTCAAATATCTATCCATAGCTCTCTAGTCATGGAGTGCAAAGGTGTGAAATGGAGGCCCTCAGATTGAACTAGTTAGTGTCTATGCAAGTACACCATGAAATGAGAGATTAAAATGCATGAAAATGAGATCTAATCTATATGATTGAAATGCATGAAAGGAAATTAATCTAAATGATAACAATGCATGATTATTCTATGAAAGTAAATACAAATGCAAATCTAATCTATGAAAATAAACATGAATCTAATCTACATGAGTAGCCATGGATGCAAGAAGAAGAAGACAAGAAAAGAGAAGTTGCAATATCCAAACTCAAGTGCTTAAATCCTCCTCAAAAATTTCTCTCCAAACCTGCAACATAACAATACTAAAAATTCTATCTCTTGAATGAGAAGGAGAGGTCTCCTTATAAAGAAAAAGTGAACGATTGAGATTAAGAGGCAAAAAGAATTGATCAATGGTTGAGATTAAGGGGCAAAAACCCACCACTTAGGAAGATGTGATGAAAAAGGGATTTTTATTTAATTTATTTCCTTTTTCAACAAATAAATTATTTTAAGTGGGGATTTTTATTTATTTAACTAAAAGAGGGGTTTTCTTTTAATTAAATAAATTACAAGAATTTTATTTAATTAAACGGGAGGAATTTAATTTAATTAAATAAGATGAATTTAATTAAAAGGGAGATTAAATATTTTAATTAAATAAGAATGATCAAACCTTAGGAAATATTGAAATAATTGAATAATTGAGGTAATTACAATTTGATCAAGGAAATTGATTTGAATTGAAAATGTTGCAAAGCATTGATTCAGGAAATTGATAAAATAATAAAATGATAAAATGGGGCCCAAAGTCTAGGCGACCATTTTAGGGTGCATATATTTGCCCCTCTTTGACAAATGTGTGGTCAATTTGGGAACACATGTAGTCAAAGAATGTAGTTGAAGTGTGAGGTCGACTTGGGATCACAAAACAACCCAGACGTGTGATCAATTTGGGAACACATCAGAAAAAATAAGCAAATTGAAAAAGACAAAGTCAACACTGTTGTAAATAAGTAATTGACATGTTAGAGATAAGAATCTCAAAAAAGACTGATATAATTGATAAAGCTGAATCAAAGATTGAAGTTTGATAGGTACTGCCCCCTCGTGATCGAAATCAAAATGAGATAGAGGACAAATAGAAAATTGATAAATTTTGATCAAATTGAACTAAAGATAAGGTTATTGATGTAAGATGAAAGATATAAAGATCACAAAACCAAAGATAGAGAATCAAGCACAAAAGATTATGCCCCAAGATTGAATTAGAAGAAAAGAAGTGGGGTGAAAGTGAATGGAAGATAGAAGTTTGGAAGAGGTAGAAAGAAATGGAGAGAAGAAAGAGAATTTTGCCTCAAGAAAGAGAATGCCCCAAAATCAATCAACTACTTAAGATAGAAAATTTTGATTGAGATCATGAAAGAAGATAAGGAAATGAAGATCAGAACGTGATCATAGTTGATTAAAAGTCCACAACAAAAATGAAGGAAAACCCTCACAAACTCATAATGCAACCTAAAATGCAAACTATCATGAGGTCTAACAATGCAAGCTACATGAAAATTCAAAGGTGTACTTGCAATAGAGAAATTGTAACATAGGACTTTTGTGTTCATCATTCATTAGAGAATGTTAAGGAACTTATTTTCATCATTGGGCCATTATTAACGGACATCAGAAAATACACAATCATCATAGTCACAAGCGCAACTATGAAGATATGAATGTGATTTATATTGGATTGGAATGTGGAAAGATTCTAACATAAGCATCAAAGACATAAAGGTCAAGATGACTATGATGTTAGCTTACCCAATTTAATATAGAAAAAACACGCTCGCATCAAGGCATAGAAGCCAGGATGACAAGAAGAATGGTTGTGCAAAAATAGTTAAGCATAAAGCAGGAAGAAAATAAAAACATGTTCCATGCCCCAAGTCCTCTAGCTATGCATCCAGGAGAGACTTATTAGACAAGGACACTCAACAAAAATCAATAACAGTCAGCACACAAAAAAAAGATCATGACATAGCTCAAGCATTAAGTGTTGCGTTTAAAGTTTAAGTGTGTTAACTGATACTGAGTTCTCAAGATAAAGATCAAATGCTTGCAAGTAGGTAAGATCACATGACAAAATTGTGTAAGACCAAACTGATAAGTATTGAAAAACACATGATGTCAAGGGTTGTATTGAAAAATACAGTTGGGGTGGTGTTGAAAAACACCATTTGTGAGGCATCCTAGAGACTAATGCATCCAAGAGACCAAAGCTAACACAGTTATGCCCACTAGACAACAACAAAGACCAATTCCAAACCAAGGCAACAAGGACAAGGCATGATGGAGAGAGGCTAAGTGTTGAAGACATGCTCTAAGAAATAGAGGTGCAAAGGCCTCAAGTAGTGCCCATTTCCAGGTTTTCACCACTTGGATTTTATTACAATTTTTTTTTTTCATTTTTTTTTCTTCTTTTTTTTAGGAATTTTTATAAATTTTATCTTTTTTTAATTTTTTCTACCAAGGTGCCTGTTTCTAGGTTTTCACCAAGGCACTTTTTCAATTTTTTTTTGAATTTTTGAATATTTTTTTTTTTTGTAATATATAATTTTTTTGGAGATACATCAAAGCGCCTATTCCTAGGTTTTCACTAAGATGATCATTTTTTTAGGTCATTTTCTAATTTTTAGAATTTTTGAAAATATATCATTTTTTTAGATTTTTTTAGGATCAATAAATATGTACAAAAGGATGCCCCTAGACAAAATGGCATCATCACTTAAACTTCTTTAGGTGCAAGACATTGATAGGATTAGGGAGTTGTTCTCCCTTTTCTGTAGATAGTAAATAAGCACCTGTCCCAAAAGCTGCTATAATAATATAAGGTCCAAGCCAATTAGGGTCAAATTTTTCCTTTTGATCTCTATGTTGTTGATTATTAGGATTTTCACGTAAGACAAGATCTCCCACTTGGAATTCTCTAGGGCAAAACTTTTTGTTGAAGGCTTTGGACATGCATTTTTCATAGAACCTCATATGGTCAAATGATGCTTGACATTTTTCACCTAGAAATTCTAACTCTTGAAGTCTCATGGTGTGGTAGTCTTCATCTGTAACTAGACCATAGAGGGAAACTCGAAGTGAAGGAATCTCAACCTCCAAAGGTAACACTGCTTCAGCGTCATATGCAAGGGAAAAATGAGTAGCCCCAGTAGGAGTACAAATACTTGTTCTATAGGCCCACAAAGTCGGATTTATCTATAAATTCCAATCTCTACCATTCTTACAGACTGTTATATGCAATATTTTAAGAATGGTCTTGTTTGATGCCTTTGCTTGACCATTTCCTTGCGGGAAGTAAATGGAGGACCAATGTTGTTTAATATTGAATTTCTTGCAGAGGTGTTTAAGGTCCTTATTTTTGAATTGGCCTCCATTGTCAGTAATAATCTTGGAAGGCACTCCATATTGACAGATGATATGGTTCAAAATAAATAAAGAAATTTTCTTGCCCAAGGCAACATAAAGTGGAAGAGCTTCTACCCATTTAGTGAAATAATTAGTAGCAGTGATAATAAATTTGTGTCCACCTAATGAGTTGGGATGAATTTACCCAACAAGGTCAAATGCCCAGTGCTAAAATGGCCAATGATATATAGAAGGAATGAGCTCCCTACCTAGAGCATGTATCAAGTTACCATGTTTTTAACACTTTTCACATGACTTTGCAAAATCTACTGCATTAATCTGCATTGTGGGCAAATAGTACCCCACCCTAAGCAACCTTCGGTCCATGGAAAGACCATTGGAGTGTCCCCCATGGATGCCATCATGAATGTCAACTAACACTTGATCAGATTCTTCCTTTTCTAAGCATCTAAGAAGTGTCCCATCTAGACCGCTCCTATACAAATCACCACCGATAAGGGAATGGTGAGAAGCATTTTAGGTAAGGTTTCTGCATTCAGATCGGTTAAAGGTTTCAGGTCTAATTCCATCACAAAGATATGAGTAAATGGCACCATAATAGGATGATTCATGACCAACAAGGGTACAAATGATATGGCTTTCGTGGGAGTCAAAGATAGGGTGATGTAGCTCTTCCACCAGGAATTCAAATCTTGATTCATGTTGCTCTAACTGAAGGAGTGAAGCAAGTGTAGCCATAGCATCAGCTGCCTTGTTTTCTGCTCTAGGGATTTGCTAAAATGTGACAAATGTGAAATATCTCTTCAAGTAATCAACCATTTTCTTGTAGGGTACCATTTTCTCATGTTTTGTTTGATATTCATTATTAACTTGGCTGATTATCAGCTGGGAATCCCCATAGATGTGTAACTCTATAATTCTCCAATCTATGGCTATCTTAAGTCCATTTGTTAAAGCTTCATGCTCAGCAATATTATTTATACATGGGAACAATAATTTGTAAGAATTAGGAATCAAACAACACACCAGCTCCTGAACCATTTTGCATAAAGGATCCATCAAAGAACATCTTCCATGTTCTTTCATTCGTATACACAAGATGTTCATCTGGGAAGTCAACTTGAATAGGTACATCATCTTGTAATCAGAAATCAACCAATTGATTTGCTATAGCTTGTCCTTTGATTGCTTTTCTCTCAATGTACTCTATATCAAATTCTGAAAGTATTATAATCCATTTAGCAAGTCTACCTGTGAGGGCAGCCTTAACAAATATTTGAGTGGATCTATTTTTTCTATGAGGTGTATAGTGTGTGCAAGCATGTAATATCACAAATTTTGGGAAGCAAAAACAACAACAAGGAAAGATTTCTCAATGCTAGTGTAATTAACCTCATATGAAACAAGAGTACGGCTAACATAGTATATTTCTCTTTCTTTCCCATTTTCATCAAGTTGAGCTAGCAATGCCCCCAAGGAAGATTCTGTCATAGAAATGTATAAAATGAGTGGTTTCCCTAGGATAGGAGGCATTAAAATAGGAGGATTTTCCAAATAATTTTTGATTTGATCTATGCTCTTTTGACAATCCTCATTCCAAATACATTTGACTCCCTTACGTAAGTTCTTATTGAAAGGTTGAGCTCTATCTGCCAATTGTGAAATAAATCTCCTTATAGATTGAAGATGTCCATGAAGACTCCTCATTTGACTAATATTTTTAGGAGGTGGCATATCAATGATTGCTTGGACTTTTTTAGGTTCAACCTCTATTCCTTTTTTTGAAATAATGAATCCAAGTAGTTTCCCAGAGGTGACTCCAAATGCACACTTTTTAGGATTTAGCCTTAGTTGAAATTGTTCCATGCGATCTAGAATTACTTCCAAATCATCTAAGTGTGTATCTCTTTGTTTAGATTTGGCCAAGGTGTCATCCACATAATCTTCCATATTTTTCTGCATCATGTCATGAAAAATTATTGTCATAGCTCTTTGATAGGTAGCTCCTACATTCTTTAATCTAAAAGGCATAACATTCCAACAATAGGTACCCCATGCACAAGTGAATGTAGTATTTTCTTAATCTTCAGGAGCTATCTTAATTTGATTGTACCTAGAAAATCCATCTTTCAAGGAATAAATCTCATAACCCACAGTCATATCCACTATCATGTCTATATTGGGGAGTGGAAATTCATCCTTTGGGCATGCTCTATTTACATCTCTAAAATCTTTGCAAACTTGAATGGATTTATCATGTATGGAAATTGGTACAATATTTGATATCCATTTAGTATATGCAATAGCTCTTATGAATTTTTCTCCAAGGAGTTTCTCTAATTCTCCTTTGACTAGAAGAACTATGTGAGGATGCATCTTTCTCAATTTTTCTTTAACTAGTTTAACATTTGGAGCTATCGACAAGTGATGCATAATAAGATTAATGTCCAATCCTAGCATATCTAAATAAGTCCATGCAAACTTAATCTTCTTCTTCTATAATAACTTGGTGTAATATTCTTTTTCTATTGGTGACAAGGACTCAGCCAAGTGCACTATCTGTGGAGCCTCATTTGTACCCAAATTAACTGCTTGTGTTGGCTCAATAAGCACTGAAGATAGATCTTGAAAATAACTGGGGAGATGATCAAGTACCTCATCCTTAGGCGCCTTAGAGAGGTTTTCACCCTTGGATACGTCATTTATTTTTACTTTTTTCAGTTCTAACACTGCCACATAGTGGTTTTCACTATCAGAACACCTATTCTTTTTATTTTCTTTTCTCTTTATCTTGTGACTAAGGTACTTGTTGTTGGGCTCTGTCATACTAGTAGTTAGTTTGCTGGTGGAAGAGACTATGGGTTCAATGGCATTTAGGTTTAACATGCTATCTCATAATCATTTTGAAATGTCAAAAGCTCAAGTTCTTGATAGCGTTGGGACCAATCAATAAGGTCAGGATGAACAAGAAGTAAATCAATGACTGGTTCAAGGCTATAAATATATATGATATTATCACAGGTGATTGAAGAGTCAAAGTCTGTCAAGTATCCCTCTAAGATACCCAAATCAAGATTTGTCCTAACAAGAGAAGAATCATCTAATAAGGCAACATGTGGGTTGAAAACCTATAATCCTACACGTGACTTGTTGGCTAACTCAAATTGAGAACTATAAATGTGTACAACATAAACATCTCTATCAACTGTTGAGGGCTCTGAAAAAGAGTCCCATTCATACTCATTTGAACTGGTATATGAATTGTGACTAGGATGCTTACACCATGAAGGCTTGAGACATTGTGATGTTGAAGGTCCAGTTTCATCAAAAGTAGCACTTTCTCTTTCCATTAAACAAACAAGATTCTTTCTTTGACCCTCTCTCAAAGGATCCTCTATATCTAATTATTATTCTAAATTTGCAACTGATGCATGGGTGGTTGAAATATCTAAATCTCCCCAAAGGAGAGTAGTGGAAGCGACCCAATCTTCACACATATCTTGTTGATTTGTCAAATTAGGTTCATACTCTGGTTCATCATCACTCTCTAGCTTTTCAAAGAGAGGATTGGTACGCTTGTTGCAATTTTCAAATCCTAGGCCAACTAGTTTCTTAGACTTGCGTCCAAATATAGCATGATCAAGAGGTTCAGACCTAGCATCCAAATTGTGATTAAGAGAACCATACCCAGGATAGCCCATATTCTTGATGAAAGTATATCCTCTTCCATAAGCTTTAAGAGAAGGAGAGAAGTTCTCATTGTGCTTATACTTTTCTTCTCAATAGATCTAGTCTCTAACAAATGTTTCCTCTTTCTCATTTTGAATAGGAAATGATGATTCTAAAATTTTTCCAAATAATGTCATAGTTGAAGAGGAAGGCTTCATCTCTTTTGAAGGTTTACATAAGACTTAGGTGAAACTGGAAATGTTGTGAGGGAGTTAAGTTGATACCCTCCAATACCAAGGTCTATTGTCTTAAGCTTGTCTTTACACTCTGCTAATGTTGCAACAAAATCTTCTACTTCTCTATTGAGGGGAACATGAGCCCCTATTGAAATTGAATTAATAGATAAAGTTTTATCCCCAGAGATACAAATCTCTATTCCATTGTAGGGGAACTTAACACATTGATGGTAGGTACATGGCACTGCTTGCATGTCATGAATCCATGGTCTACCAAGTAAGATATTATATGCAAGAGGTCCAACATCAACTATTTGAAACAAAATATCCTTTTGAATAGGGCCAAACCTAATAGGAAGGATGGCCAACCCCTTAGAACTTCTTTCTACCTCATCATAGGCTTTGATAGTAATTCTCTTTCTGGTATCAATAACTTCTTTAGAATAACCCAATTCTATCAAAAGACTAAAAGAACAAATATTAAGCCCAACACCCCCACCTATCAACACATGCCTAACATGGGTTCTATGGATCATGACCTCAATATGAAGGGAAAGATTGTGTGGATGGCTCAAAGATTTATCATCATCTTCTAAAAATGTAAGGTAATGAGGGCTAGCAATGTGATTAACCATATTCTGAAATTGATCAATATCTAAGTTATTGGGGACATTTTTCATATGCAAAGCATCCTCAAGGATTCATTTATGTCTTGGAGACAACTCTAAGAGCTCAAAGATCAAAATCTGAGCGAGTTTTCTTTGTAACTGGTCAATAAGATTGTAGTTTGATTTAGGATTGACAGCTAGTTTCAAGGTAACAGGCTTAGATTCCACTTGCTTAGGTTTACTGGATTGACTTGAATCTGGTCCTTTAATGATAACGAGACCTTGACTTTGGGTAACAAAATTAAGGGATTGAGACGACCTTCTAGAGTTGGGACCCCTTAGCACCATAATAGGTTCTCTATCAAAAATAGGAGGCGAGTCTTCATCTATATCATAACCATAAGGATCTATTCCACTCATCATGTTAACATTTTCCTCCATAGATTCAAGCATGTTGATGGTATTTCTTGCATCTATATAAGTTTAGTTGATCTCATCTTTGCCATTCTTAACTTTAGAGGTCTCCCCCTTTTCATATTTGGGAAAAGGTTCCTTGAATGCCTTGTGATCGGCGTTGGTTTTCAATCCATCTACTGTAAGTTTTCCATTCTCAATGAGATCTTGAATGAGATGCCTGAGTCTCTTGCAATTTTCAATGTTATTTCCAATACCATTATGAAATATGAAAAATTCATCCTCCTTCCATAACCATGGTTTTTCTTTAGGTATATCAAAATGTGTTGCATCTAGAGGATGTGCCAGATTGCTATCGATAAGTTTTTGCAAAATTTCCCCATATGTCTCACCAAGTTTTGTAAATTGACATCTTTCACTCTTAGGCTTACCTTGGTAACATGGCTTACTTTCTTGTTGAGTGGATGCATTGAGCTTTGTAGTTTGAACAGTACTAGATAAGTGTAGCACAAGTTGATCCTTATGTTGGGAGGAATCCACAACTCCATCATTAACCACTTGTTTGTTCTTATTCCAATATTGGTTTTTCCCTTTATCCTTGTTAGAGTTGTTGTTTTGACCATTGTTTTTGTTATTTCCATGTTTATTCAAAGTTCCTTGTTCTTTAAAAACATCCTCAATTCAACATGTAATCTCAACCATGGTATCAAATGAATCAAAAACCATTTTCTTAACCTCATACCGCATTTTGGGAACCAAATTACTAACAAGAATGTCAATCTTTTCATTATCAAGAATAGTTCTAGAATAGTAAGAGAATTTTCTTCTCCACCTTTGCAAGAAGGTAACAAAGGATTCTCCTTGATTCTATTTTAAGCTACATAAGTCCAACAAAGTGATAGATCTTGAAATATTGTATGCAAAGTGTTGAACAAATATTTGAACAAGCTCTTTGAAAGTCTTAATAGGAGGAGTTATCTTAGTAAACCATTCCATTGCTTTCCCCCTAAGACTTCGTGGGAATAACCTCATGAGGTAAGAATCATCTTGATGGAACTCAAAACTAGTGGTATAGAACTATTGCACATGATCATGTGGATCTCCACTTCCATCATATTTATCATATTGAGGAATTTCAACCTTTCTAGGAAATTTTTTCATGTCAACACTGTTATCAAAAGGATTAGGACAAATCAATTCCAATGAGAAAGAATTCTTAGGTGCAAACATCTTCGCTATTTGTCTTTGTATTTCATCCATCTTCTCCTCTTGAGATAGATCTTGTCTCTTAATCTTTCTATCCACATAAAATTTGTAAGGGACCTTAGCCCCATTATCAATTAGATTCTTTAGGACCTTATCTTGGTTTTTCTTCACATACTTCTCCACATACTGTTGAAAAAATGGTTCTTGTTGCATGTGCATGAAATCTTGGGAGGTGCAATCAAAACTCCTGTTACTACCTCCATATTGTGAACCATAATGAGCATGTTGTAAAGATGGATTTGAGCTCCTATGAGGAGTTTGTCTCCTATGATGATCATGTCTAGAAACTCTTCTTCATCTAGGACTAGGAGATCGTGATGGTGATCTTGAATGCCTCCTACTTCTTGGAGTCCTAGGAGGAGTGGATGGAGGGGAACCATTTCCACCACTAATATTCATATGATTGAATGGACCATGGAGTTGGCGAGCCAAGAGCCTAGCTTTCTCCTCTTGAAGGGATTTCCTTTCCATTTCTATCAAATCTTATTTCTCCAACTCTAGACGTTTAATTTGTTCATCTAGGAATACCTTCTTTTCATGCTCAATCCTCTTGAGTTTGTCACTCATGTAGTTTTTAGATGTTTTAAGAAGTGAGCTTGGTCTTGAATGTTGGAACAAGTTGTTGGTGTAAGTTGCATTGATGTGAGTATCATGAAGTTCATCTCCTTGTTTCTCATGTTGTCATAACACATCATCATAAACATGTCTCTTACCTTTCTCTCTCTCATCCCTTTGATGTACATCCAAATATCTTGTCAAAATAAGGGGTGAGGTTGGTCTACTTTTATGAGAGGAACCACTGAATAAAATAGCATCTCCACTCCTTGCAAACAAATCATCATAATGTTTATCCATGGCTTCTCTCTCCCTTTGAGTCATTGTGAAACTCATATCCATAGAAAAGTGAGAAGATGCTAAGGGGATACCTAGCTCACTAAGGTGACTCTTGGAATCATACCAAATTTCTGAAGTATTCCTAGGCAATTGATCAAATATGGGTCCTTTTTCCTTAAGTCTTTGGCGATTTTGTAGTAAGGGTAATTGGTTAAAAACCACTTGAGGTCATTTTCCTTGATTTACTTGATATATTGTTGTAACTGGTATGAAAGAAAAATTACTAGCTGATAGGATTACCCTAAGAGATGTTGGTACCAAACTAGGATAGAAAAGGCATTAACTTATACAAAAAGAGGTGATAAAATAGAAAATTGCAAATAGGGATAAGACAACACTGCCACATAGGTGCCCTTTAAATTTGGGTAAATACCCTAGCACATATGGACTAGGAGGATGGTCTTACCCAAATCATATAAATTGAGATTGAAATTCTATGAAAGTGGATGGACAAGAGACTACCAAAACTCTCCAAGTGTGTTGTCAAAGAATCTAAAGGTTTATCTTTTAAACAAGAAAGGTTTCTAGCTCACCAAGTGCCAAGCAAGGTCACTTGTGAAATCAAAGATTGCTAATTCAAGAGATGAAAATGCAAGAATACAAAGCTAAACAAGCTTCTAATAGTAGGGTAAGTAATCCAATCTGACCCAGATCAACCCAGAAAACCGAAAATGATGGGACAACAACCTAAAATGAGATAAAAAAATGACAACAATAGTTCAGTGATGGGCAGTTTCAAGTGAGGAAGTGTTGTCTCACGCTAGGATTTGAAGAATTGTGTGAGGAAATGCATAGAGCATTGTGAGAAAACAACAGACTGGTGAAAATAGAAAACAGTAACTAGTACCAAGTTTCACGCAAGATTTCCTAGATAGCCACGCGAGGAAGTGCAGCAAATAGCACGATAAAATAGTTTTCTCATGCGAGGAAAGGACACAGAACTCAAATTCTATTTTTTTAATCGTCCAACTAGATGCATTAACAGATTTTGTCATGAATCAAGCACGTAAGACAACAATCAAGGAGTTCAAGCAATCAATTTCTTCAAACAATGAGCAAGGGACAAAGCAACCTTGCACATGAACATAGATAGTGTCATAGTAATTCTACTCCATAAGAATGCTACTTGTGTATGTTCTCAAATGTTTTCCCATCACGCACATAGCCCTAGAAAATAAAAACTTGGTTGCACTATGGTTCTTAGTAATGGCTTGACTCTATAACTTTTGCAATCTCAAGTGGGTGAAATCCAATCCTACACAGTCTAAGAATTCAATCAATCAGGAACTGCTAAGGGGATTTGACAACCCACAAGAAACTACACCCATGGAGATTTCTTCCACAAGGACATTTATATAGCGGCTATCACTACCATGACGAAAATGGCTATTACCGCTTGAGGTTCCATCCATGTGGTTGAACCAATCAAGGGAATGTCCACTACGGTTAACCCTCTCTAACAAGGAAGACTCACAATATGGACCACATGGGGACTTAGTTTGGATTCAAGGGTTTCAAGTTTCTGATTCTCCCAAAAGGGAAAAGAGCATAATCCTCTAGCCTCTTCACCTCACAAAAACATAGAAAACATGATTCACTGACCCACTAATTTGAAATCACCTCATTCAAGGCTCACACAATAACAAATGACACCCATCCCCCAAAGAGAGAAAGTATTATTAAAAGTTGATGTCCAAACCAAGTTGACTAATGAGATGAAATCAAAATCCTTCCCTACCTATAAGGGGATCTATCATCAAGAAGAGCTTCACATGTAAAACAAGCGAACGAAGCCCACTCTCTCAAGATCACCAAAAATAGTGTTTATAGGGCCTAATTACTATGTGAAACATATATGCAAGAAAGAAAATCAAGTTCCATTTTTAGAGCACCAATTGGAAATGTGATCTATGAAAGCAAGAAACACTCAAGCTAAACACATGAGATGTTCATTTTAATTCCCAAAATCCAAATTTTATCAAGATCAACAAAATACCTCAAATCCAATGTCACGCAAATCATTTGTTGTTTATCCAAGCAATTTCAAATCAGAAACAACAACAACAAATAACAAATCACAAACCACTAGAAACAGTATTCATTAGTGGTTAGCATGAAAAATATAGATATATCAATATAAAATTAAAAAAATAGCTCTCTGGTGTGAAATCTCACGCGAATAAACACACAAAGCCATGTGAGAAAGTACACAGTGCTGCATGAGAAAAAATAAATCTTGCACGAGGAGATGCATATCCGCATGATAAAATGTACAGGCAGTAAAAAAAATACAGAAATAGAAAACCAGTCAAATCATGGCCTGATGCTGAATCTTGCGCAAGGAAGTACACCATGCCACATGAAGAAGTACACCGAACCGCGTGAGAAAACACTAGATCTAGCAAAATCTCATGCCAGAACCTGCAAAAGCTTGCACGAACTTTCTCTGTAGACAAAAACAACATGTACGGAAAATAAATTTTTTTTGGATCCAATAATAAATTGACAAAAAAAAGCTAAAGGGACATAAAACAAATCTTCTACCCCACGGTGGGCACAAAAAATGTGTGCTAAAATGTTGACACACTTCTATGAATCATTCCATTCAAGGTTGCTCAAGAATGAGGCCTCAAATATTGATCCATAGCTCTCTAGTCATGGAGTGCAAAGGTGTGAAATGGAGGCCCTCAGATTGACCTAGTTAGTGCCTATGAAAGTACACCATGAAATGAGAGATTCAAATGCATGAAAATGAGATCTACTCTATATGATTGCAAAGCATGAAAGGAAATTAATCTAAATGATAACAATGCACTATTACTCTATAAAAGAAAATACAAATGCAAATCGAATATATGAAAATAAACATGAATCTAATCTACATGAGTAACCATGGATGCAAGAAGAAGAAGACAAGAAGAGAGAAGTTGCAATATCCAAGGTCAAGTGCTTAAATCCTCTTCCAAATTGCTCTCCAAACCTGCAGCATAACAATACTAAAAATTCTATCTCTTGAATGAGAAGGAGAGGTCTCCTTATAAAGAAAAGTAAACGATTGAGATTAAGAGGCAAAAAGAATTGATCAATGGTTGAGATTAAGAGGCAAAAACCCACCAGTTAGGAAGATGTGATGAAAAAGGGATTTTTATTTAATTTAATTTAATTTATTTCCTTTTTCAACAAATAAAGTGCTTTAAGTGGGGATTTTTATTTATTTAATTAAAAGAGGGGTTTTCTTTTAATTAAATAAATTAGAAGAATTTTATTTAAT
>MU223975.1:903831-932461 GCA_018584345.1 Thuja plicata | reverse complement strand
TTTAATTTAATTAAATAAGATGAATTTAATTAAAAGGGAGATTAAATCTTTTAATTAAATAAGAATGATCAAACCTTAGGAAATATTGAAATAATTGAATAATTGAATTAATTACAATTTGATCAAGAAAATTGATTTGAATTGAAAATATTGCAAAGCATTGATTCAAGAAATTGATAAAATAATAAAATGATAAAATGGGGCCCAAAGTCTAGGCGACCATTTTAGGGTGCATATAATACATATTTAATGCACTGAGAGATTTTTTCAGAGTTGGAAAGGTTATAAAATAACTTAAATCTACCTATATTGTGCTTACTCTAAAGGTAGTTTTTCCCTGGTCTATGTCAAACTATAGACCCATAAGCCTATGCAACACCTTATATTAAGTCATTTATAAGGTTTTGGTGAACACACTTAAGCAGGTGTTGGATAAACTTATCTCACACAACCAAAAAGGTTTTGTTGGTGGGAGAAATATTCTTGGTATTGTTATATCAACCCATGTGATTTTCCACTCTATGGAATTCAATAAAAATGTTGGTATGATCCTCAAACTTGACATATCTAACTCTTATTATAGAGTTGATTGACAATTTCTTTCTATAGTACCAAAGAAGTATGGATTCAAAGGCAAAACATTTAATATGATAATAAATAGTGTCTCCATAACTATGTGTTTTTCCTTGTAAATGGTTCTCCTAGTGGGTTATTTTCAACATGGAAAGGCCTTAGTCAAGGGGATCCCCTCTCTCCTTTAATTTTCATTATGATAGTTGATGTCTTGGGTCATAATATAAAGAAAATAAGAGAGTTCAATGCTTTAAGGTGAGAGAGAGTTGCTTCCCAACTTAAAATATTTTATCAACAACAATTTGTTGATGATACTATCATGTTTGGGGAAGCTTAATTATCTGAGGCTATGAAGTGGAAGGACGTCCTAGATAATTATGCTAATATATGTATCTAATAGATAATTTATAACAAGAGTAAACTCTATTTTTTCAATACTAAAAATTATCTTCAAACTAAGATTACTCAGGTCTTGGGATGTAATGTTTCTACCCTCTCAGAATCCTATTTGGGGATTCCCATAACAACCAAATTCCCTTCTCCTATGTATTAGAATAATCTTATAGATAGATTCAAGAAAAAAAATTGTAGGGTGGAAAGGGAAATAGCTAAGTCAAGATGGAAAAATGTAATTGTTTAAGTCTTGTTTGCAAAACATTCTTGTTTTCTTTCTTTCCCTTTTCAAAATCCCTGGAACAATTGCTGATACTATTGAAATAATTCATAAGAAGTTCCATTGGAGTGGTACTGAGGATAAACCCCAAAAGGATTTGGTTAAATGGTACAAGATTTGCACTCCTAATAAGGTGGGAGGGTTGTGAGTAAGAAGAATCAAATAGTTTAACAAAACTCTTATAGCTAATATTGGATGGATGCTTATGGAAAATAAGAGAGAGTGGACTATTATCATGAAAGAAAAGTATCTTTGCAATGGGAAAGATGATTCCTTTTTATATGAATAATTTTCATCAGTGAGTTTGCATATACGGATAAGTATAAATATATTATAAGGTAAGGAAGTAGAATGGTTATTTGAGATGGAAAAAAAGGATATATTCTAGGATGATATATGAAATCAGGAAAAACTTCTGGCTAAAATAAATTCCTTATCTCAAACTAAAAGATAGCTCACTAGTCAATTTGGTACCTCTATTGAGAACTACATAAAGTAGAGAGAAAGTAAAGTTAAGACAAAAGAATTCAAATTAAAATAGCAGAGAAGTGATTTCCTCCCACCCAATGCTATTAACCAACTTATGGAAAATATGAGATCTTTGTCCATATTATTTCTCAATTGTTCTCTCTTCTCCCAATCTAGGGTTGATAGATGGGTCTGGATCTAGAATTAGGTATAACTGTAGATCTAGGTCTTTGGCACTTGTAAATTATTTCCTCTAAAAAAATCAATCCTAGAGGACAAGGCCAAAAATAGCATCATTGTCCTAGTCAAGGGTAAAGATTTTGGCCTTCTCCTTTTGACTCTAAGGCTTATGAAATTTATAAATGGCTTGCAACTGGTTATGATGTTTGTGAATCTAGATTCAAAACTCCAAACTCTCTTTATGCACACAGAGAAAAGGGGAAAATGTTATGTAAATCAACTTACCTTGACCATGCCCCTGTATAGGTATCAACCTTGTAATGAATTTCAAATTGGATAATAAAATATGAAATATGATATAGATTTGAAACATAAATCGCTTTATACCTTAATGATGTGATGTATCATTAGAGATTATCTCAAATATTGATGCAATATCTTGGACTCCACAAAAAACCCAATAGGAAATCATGAAACTAAACCCTTGAATGATATATGTTGTAGTCAGGCACAATATCAAATTGTGGAAGAGAGAGAGAGAGAGAGAGAGAGAGAGAGAGAGAGAGAGAGAGAGAGAGAGAGAGAGAGAGATATGAAATGAAATTCCTTGAATGCATNGGGGAAGAGAGAGAGAGAGAGAGAGAGAGAGAGAGAGAGAGAGAGAGAGAGAGAGAGAGAGAGAGAGATATGAAATGAAATTCCTTGAATGCATCATGGAATGAAGACATGACTGCCAAAAGAAAATTTATGGCTTCCTTGCACTTGTATTATTGATGATGGATGCCTTCACTAATGGATTGTTTCTTGCAATTGAATCTGTTGAATGAAAAATAGCTTGCTTGTATGCGTGATTGCAATAATGGATAGATTATCAATTGCACAATAGGGGATGTCAAATTTAGAGGAAGAGATCTTTGTTTATACACATTTTAGGGCTCATATTTTGTAGGCCAACAATGGATTCAGAAAAAAATTTAAACCATCAGAGTGGACCCCGACCCTAAATATGGGCTCAAGCTCCTAAGACAAGGCCACTATTGGTGGCCTCATCCAAGATTGACGACCTTGTCTAGGACAAGGCTACAATTGGTGTCCTTGTCTAGGAAAAGGCTATTTCTTTTGGCCTTATCCAAGACAAGCCCACTATTTGTGACATTGTCCACAAGAACTTTGGTGAATCCTGAGAGGTAGGTCACTATCAATCTGTCAGAATGAGATACAAAACTATAATTAATTCTAAGGACTTGATTTAATTTCAAGACCAAAAGAAGGTGAAATAAGGCCTAAGAGAGAAAATGAATTTTTTGATAGGATGAAAACAAGGAAATGAGGCATGGTAGTTGGAGTCATTCTAGATTTTTGAATAAATAATGTTGAGAAGGTGCTAGAAGGACATAAAAGCAATGTGGGAACCCATAAATACTAAAATGATGCTAGAAATGAGCATCTAATAAGTGTTCTTAATTTTTAGGATGGTATAGATATATTGTAACTACCAACCCTAGATTATAATGTCTCTTACCACCACCTACTGACATCAATTATTGTCCTACAAACTTAAAAATTGATTTTTGAACTTCAATTGGTCTTCTTGGACACTATCTCAACCTCTCTTGGGATTTTGAGTTTTCATTACACACTCCCCTCATGGCTTCTTGATCTCACTCTCACATTTAAATGACTTCTATAAAATATTCTTGGTCTTCATAACATACTTACTTCACTACCATAGTCACTTTTTCTTTAGTTCTATGAGCTTCAACTTTATGGCTTTGAAGGTGAATCCCTCATCACATCTTATTTCATATTTTTATTTAATCATATCATAGTTTTTTTATTTTGATTATATATTTTTTCTATTATCTCTTAGTTATCTATTATTAATTAACTATGTATGGAGGTGGAAGAACCAAAGCAAGGACTTGACTAAGCCTAGTCTCCAAACAAACCCAACACTTTTTCAAGTTTCCATGTTTGCATATTTTTCAAAATGTGGAAGTGGAGAAAATATAATATTATTCTACCACCTTTGTCTTGATCATATGCTCCCTCTTTATCCTCTCTTATTTACTTCATTTTTATAGTACAATTGTTGATGCAGGAGCATCCTGGGGTAGTTGGCAATCCTGTATCACCAAAATTATATTTTGGTTTGATTTGGTTTTAGTAGTAAACTAAGTTTAACACCTAGGGTGCTCAGTCACTTTCATGGTATTTCTCATTTGGAAGATGTGTTGCTTCACGGATGGACTCGGTGACTGGACTTGGTGATACTTGATGCTACACTTCTCGGTAGTGTTTGCACTCGGTAGTATTTGGAAATTGGTTATATTCTACTCGGTGGTAGATTTTTGGTGTGTTCAGCTTGGTGGTGTCTTACTTGGCCTCTTATCACTCAATGTTGTATATTCTGAGGACTTGGCTTGGTGACCTCACCGACTAGTTACTGGTTAGTTTAGCATTGTCATACCGAATGGTCTAGGTCTCAGTGTTCTTGTTCACCGACTAGCTTTTGTTGATTGAGAAAGAATTGGAGATTGCATTCATGAGTTGAGGGGGTCATTAGGAATGTGTTGAGTTCCAAGGTGTACAAATTTGATGTATTATATTTTGTGTGGACCTAAATCTGAGTTGGTTTTTTCTTCTATGTATTTGGTGGTTATTTGTAGATGACTAGTGTAGTTAATATTTGTTCATCATGGATTGTATTGGTCAACTGGGTCATTTAATATTTTTTTAAAAGATGACTTGTGGTTGTGTTGTATAAAAGGAAGTATGTAGGTATCATTTAGGGAGGAAGTAGAATTGAGATTTAAGAGGCAGACAATAGTAAGTGGGTAAGACATAAACTTGTAGGATTTCTTGGTGGCCTGCGAGCACAAGTTCAGATCTGGTTTCTTCCACTTAGTTGTAGGGTAGGCTGGTGAAGTTGGATCTTTTGAGATCTTGTAGAAATTGTTTATGTATTGGAAATAACCAGGAAGGCCTTATAGCCCCACATGTTGCATTTTATTGAATCTAAAATGAATATGAAATGATATAAGTTGTTATATATGTGTATTGTTGAGTTTCTGTTGTTTTCTTGTTGTTGGCTGCAAGTTTGGACAGTCCTTTATTGGATCCTTTGATCTTTACTACATCAATTATGCTCTCTCACATTCTATTATTAGCATAGTTCATTTTTGTAATGACCTAAAAATGGCCGTCTAAACCCTAGACCCCCAATACTGATCTCTTGTAATATACAAGTAAAACATAAATAAATTTATACCTCAATTATGTAATGTATATTTAGATATTATCACAAGTGTTGATGCAATAGTTTAGACTCCACAAAAACCCAAAAGGAAATCATGAAACTAAACCCTTGAATGACAGATGATGTAATCTGCCATAATTTTGTATTGAGGAAGAGAGAGAAGATGAAGATTTGATGGATGAATGTAGATCTCCTTCCTTGATGTCAAATTCCTTTTCTTCACCTCCAATTGGAAAACAAACTAGATCTGTAGAAGAAAATTCCTTGAATGCATGATGAAATGAAAAATTGAATGCCTAAAGAAAATTTATGGCTTTTTTGCACTTGAATTATTGATGATGGATGCCTTCACTAGTGGATGCTTTCTTGCACTTGAATCTCTTGAATGAAAAATAGCTTTCTTGTATGTGTGATTGCAATAATGGATTAAAATTCAATGGCCCAATAATGGATGTCAAAATTAGAGGAAGAGATCTCTTTTTATACACATTTTATGGCTCATATTTTGTAGGCCGACAAAGGATCTAGAAAACTTTCAAAACCATCAGTGTGGATCCTGACCCTAAATATAGTCTCAAGCTCCTAGAATAATGTTTCTATTGGTGGACCTGTCCAGGAGTCATGACCTTGTCCATTAAAGGCTGCTATTGGCGGCCTTTTCTAGGACAAGGTCGCTATTTGTGGCCTTATCCAAGACAATCCCACTATTTGCAACATTATCCATAAGAACTTTGGTGAATCTTGAGAGCTAGGTTGCCATCAATCTGTAAGAATGAGATACAAAACAATAGTTAATTCTAATGACTTGATTGAATTTCAAGTCCAAAAAAAGGTGAAATAAGGCATAAGAGAGAAAATGAATTTTGTGATAGGATAGAAAATGGGAAATGAGGCATAGTATTTAGAGCCATTATTGATTTTTGAAAAATTATTGTTAAAAAAGTGCTAGAAGGACATGAAATCAACATGGCAACCCATATATACTAAAATAGGGCTAAAATGAGAATCTAATAAGTTTTATTACTTTTTAGGATGATATAGATATATTACAACTACCACCCTTAGATTATAATGTCTATTACCAACACCTACTGACATGAATAATTGTCCTACCAACTAATAAAACTATTTTTGAACATCAATTGGTCTTATTGCACACAATCTCAACCTCTCTTGGGATATTGAGTTTTCATTACACACTCCTCTCATGGATTGTTGAGCTCATTCTCACATTTTTATGACTTCTATAAAATATTCTTGGTTTTCATAACATACTGACTTTACTGTCATAATTACTTTTCCTTCATTCCAATGTGCTTCAGCTTTATGGCTCTAATGGTGAGTCCCTCATCACATATTATTTCATATTTTTATTTACTCATATAATAGTGTTTTTATTTTCGTTATATTTTTTTTTATTATCTCTTAGTTATCTATCATTAATTAACTAAATATTTGGTTTCTATGGAGGTGGAAGAACCAAAGAAAGGATTTGACTAGGCCTAGTCTCCAAACAAACCCAACACTTTTTTAAGTTTCCATGTTTAAACATTTTTTGAAATGAGGAAGTGGAGTAACTACTATATTATTCTTCCACCTTTGTCCTTAGAATACAATCCCTCTTTATCCTCTCTTATTTACTTCATTTTTGTAGTATAATTGTGCTCTTTCACATGATATTATTATTATAGTTTACTTTTGTAATGACCTAAAAATGGTCATCTAAACCCTAGACCCCAAATCCCAATGTATTATCAAGGAAACCCTAATCTTGATCATCTTATGTCCTAACCCTAAAGGCAATTCACCATCTCCTGGATAATATGACCTAAACCTTAAGTCTTAATCTATCATCTCACTTGGTTAATTAATTAGTTCCTAAAATCATAAAACATTGGCAAATAAATCCCAGGTTACTTATTTAATTAATATCTCAATAAATTGATTAAATAAATTGCTAAATTATCAATTAAATTTAAAAATGAATTAAAAATAAAGTTGAGTTAAAATGCATTTAAAATCATTTAAATATTTAAAACTGCATTTTGGGTCATCATTTCAGTTGATTGAACATAAAAATTGAAACAAATCTATCTTATTCAGTTAACTAGTTCCTTTCCATTTCTCATTTTGGAAATAATTTACTTAACTAAAAATTGATTCTGGAAGATTTTGAAATGACTGATCAGACAGTTCAGTCAACTGCCTCTCTCAACTAATCATCTTTCATGCATGTGGATTGTTCTTCTTCAACTTCAATCTCGTCTAGTCTTCATCTTTCAATCTCAGTAGTTGATTCAAGAGAGGCTTTCTACAAAAGTGAGATTTATTTCCTAAAAAAGGATCCAAATTTTGAGTATTGTTATTATGCATATTTTTATTCATTATTTACTTTAAAGAATTCAAACATTTAGGATTTTTAGGTTGTTTATGCTCTCAAGCATTTTCAACTCTTAAATCTAGGAACACTTCCATCTTGGGTTCTAAAATATAGTGTAGCTAATCTTTGGATTAATCATCTTACATTTGCATATCATATAAATTAATCATCTTCAAATCCTTCATTTAGAACAGGTCTATAGTCATTGGGTTTGTGATGACCTGAGAGAAAAACCCACACTCTTGCCGACTAGAAGGAAATATGTCATCTTTGGGTGATTTACTATTATTTTCATACTTACATGCTTTCATAAATTAACCATATAATAAATTATTACAGTGTGTGTCCATAGATAGAAAAACCACAATTCATATGCACATGTTTGGTGCCCACCGTGGGGTAGAACATCCATTTTTGTCCTCACGTTTGAATTAATTTTGCAAATCTTGGGATTATGTACATACTCAGATTTAGCAAGTAAAAACACTTGTATCATCTCTTCTTCACTGCATGCTATCTTTTTTCAGTCTTTTTCATCTATGTTTTTACACAGAGCAAGATCGAAAACTCATTCTATCTTATGTCTATTATTCTTTTAGCGTCTTTGAGTTTTGTTTCAGCGTGTTCTATCTATGTTTTAGTATATGTTTTCACTTTATAACACATTTGCATTCTTTTTATTGCATTTAATCATTTCTTCTTGCATATTTATTTTGTAAGTTGCATGTTTTTATTTTTAGCTTCCATGTCATTTATGTAGGTTGCACATTTTTTTTAAGTTTGAATGTCAATTATGTAGGTTGCATGCTTTACTTTTAAGCTTGCATTTCATTTATAGATTACATTTTTATCTTTTTAGCTTGCATGTCATTATGTGGGTTGCATGATTTTATTTTTTAGCTTGCATGTCATTTCTGTAGGTTGCATATTTTTTTTATTTTTAGCTTGCATGTCATTTCTGTAGATTGCATATTTTTTCTTTCTTTTTGGTTGCATGTCATTTATGTAGATTGCATGTTTTTATTTTTAAATTGCATGTCATTTCTATAGATTGAATCTGTTTTTGCATTTTAAATTGATAAAAAAACAACAAGATTGTACTGTTGTCTAGGTTTTGATTGGATTTCACTAACAATGATATGTTTATTGTTTTCTGTCTCTCTTGATTTTCAATAGCTTAATTCATCTATGCAGGTAATTTCATCAAAGTTATTTAGAAAACATATAGACCTCTTGTGTAGGACGTGTGTTAGAGAGATAAAAACTAAGACTATTGATTTTGTTTCATACAATTTGCCTAAGGAGAAACAACTAAAATTTATGTTTTTCATTAAATTATTTTCTAGGAACCTTGCATGCAATACTTCTTAAAATGAACAACTATTGATTATTTTGAGAATAGTGAAAAGGTAGGAAATTATGCTCTTTTCCCCTTTAAGAGAAAATCAGAAAATCCACACCCTTGTAGCTTTTCTATTTATTTCATGCATACCTTTTAGATGGGCCTTTCCAAGTGGGAAAAAATACTCACCCTTGGAGAATGACCCGCATGAGCATGAGGTGTAAGCCACACCACTCCAACTCACATTAATCAAATTTTCTTCTTGGGGCCAAATCCTTGGAAGTTGGATAACATTTGAGCTTATACTCAGCTCTTGTCTAAGACATAGTAGGTTCCTAGGGTCTCAATCATATTTATGTGACTAAATGTACTAAGGTTCTCTATGGGGCTATACACCTTAATTGCACGTGCGTAAACATAGAGGTTGTATCTAAAAAAAAGACCCTTACTAGAATCCATAGAGTAGAAACCACTTTGTTCACCCTTGATAGTGAATAATCTAAGTGCAAGGGAGAGAGTAACTCACCAAGACACTCACCATATCCTGCCCCAATTAGAATTTGGAGTTAGATAATATGGCATCACTAGACCCATTGCGTGGCTCTTTTTTACCATATTCTTATTATCTCTTGGGTGTGTACCTAAGTTTGTGATTGCAAATTTTCTTACTTGGCCAAATTTATTAGGTTTAGAGTGTGTTTGGATCACTAATTTTTACAAGCCTATTTGTTGTGTTTGTGAAACCAAAACAATCCAACATAACTGAAAAACCAAGAAAAATCAAACCAAACATAAAAAAACAAAATGTTCCAATAGAAAACATTATTTCTGGTGTACTTTCCCATCCTTTCTTGTATGATTTAGGATCATCAACCTCTGGTTAGGCTCTATCTTGTCTGAACTACAGTTTTGATTTTAGAATTGTGAGCTCATCCTATTTACCATCATTTGTCATAGTCCATTGGTATTCTTTCTTCTACTGTCATGAGTCTTGGTTCATTGGTATAGTCCTTTAATCAATTTATGACCATATGTTTGATCTTATTTGTCTATGTTGTTCTTACTCTGAGTAGTGGGTTTAGGTTTTTTAAGCTTGACTTAGATCCGATTCATTTGCATCTCCTTCTTAGTTGGACATTATCTTGTTATCATCAATAATTTAATAAATAAAATTAATGCAATCACATCATGGATGATCAAGCTATCATAATCCTCAATCAATAGTGCCAAAATTTATGAACAAAAATCCAATAAATGAAGAAAGAAAGGGATACAACATTAGAAAGGTATTCCTTATGATCAATCTATCCTTTTCTATTTAATCATGATTTACACATCTCTCCACTTCCTTTCAACATGGATAAATCCTGGTATGTCAATCCTATCTTTGATTAAGAGAGTGAAGATGAATTTATAATAGAGTCAGCTAAAAGTCTTCTCTATCTACAAGAGGAAGACATTACAAGTTAAGAAGAGTCTAATTATCCTTTGGAGATAATATTTACTCCTTTGGGACAATCTTATGAATCAGCATTGGAATAACTCTTTGAAAGCAATCTCACCACATTATCGCAAATCACTTCACATAGACTTTCATTATTGAGTACCTATTGCATGTATTATCAACACAATAAGCATAAAACTTCACATTGCATAGAATTGAAACACAAAATCTAAGATCTCATAGATGATGACATATAATGAAGATACTATTCTCAAGAAAGATCTAAATCATGAACCTATGTCTAGTAATGGTTCTCGCATAGACTTCACTTCCTCCAACATTCATTTATCCTCTACAGAAGTAAAGATATCCAAACTCCCTCAATCAAACAAAGAACCTAATACTTTTCATGGTAACTATGTCTACCCCCAAGGACTACCTCTAAAAGAGATCCAACCTAATGTGTATATGACTAGGAGTTTATTTCAGGCTTCAAAGATCATAGATCCAAAGCTTCCGTGCACTTCAACGAATATCATGCCTACTAAAAATGATACTATAATAGCCTTTCAAGAATCCCTTATGTAGATCAAAAATCCTACCCCATCCTTAGAAGTGGCTCCATATCATATGGACATTCCAAAGTGTGAAGGAAAAAATATCAGTAATGATAAAGATGAAGATACCATCCATCCTTATCAAACGGTTGACCAAAGTTAAATATCTCAAGATTCCCATGATGATTTCATCATCCCCTTCCATTTCTTCCTAGAAGACACTCTTAAAACTCCTATATCTTACCCACCTCCCAAGAAAGATCAAGATATAATTTCCACCATCTCTAATGACCCTATTGAAAATCAATAGAAAAGTGCCCTTTATGCACCATATAAAGATCCTTGTCAAGATCAGACAATCCCATTATCTCCTTGTCATACCCCTCCATTTCCACCTCTAGAAACTATCATTTCTCCAAAGCCCTTGCACAAAAATAAATTCCCTCAAGCTTCAATTGCTCCTATAAAAGGTACTCATGCACCTATTGATATAAAGATGAATTTTGAAGAAAAGATCCTCATTCATAAAGCTCATTGTACAAATGTTTATATCAATTCCACATCTTATCTCCCTCCATTTTCACATAAGCAGCAATCTTATCCATCCTCCAAATCCATCCTTTGTCTCTATATTCAAAACCGAAGCTATCAAACCTTCCATTTATATTGGGTCCTTACATCCCTCCATCCAACATATCTCTCACTCATATCTTGTCATCCACTTACCCCATCATACTTCAAGATCAACAAAGACATGCATTCTTGAGAATTTTTCATCAACCCATCCATCTAAACAAGCCATATCAGCCGTATCCATCCACAATTGCAAGTCTTTTTGAAGCAATTTGGATGTACAAGAAAGAAATCAGAACTTCAACAATCCATTTATATATGAAGATCACTATGTCCAGTCTAATCGACATGTGACTAAAAAGAAAATGGAAATATTCAAGAGACCACAAGGGTTCACTAAGAATGGAATAAAATGAAATAAAATATGGGTTCATAAATCCACCATGCAAGAATTACATTCTAAATTATTCGAAAGAAAAGGAAAATCAAAATTCGTGTGGATTCCCAAGTCTCTCTTAAAAGACTTGAAAAAAAAGGAAAAATGAGAGTTGCATCCAAGCTAATAATTTCTTCCACTTCATCTCCATCTAAAGATCTCCGATCTTATAACTCTATTTGGTCCTCATGACCCAAAATTTATTACCTTGAATGCTTCACCCCATTATACATCCATCTTGATTCCTTATGTACCAAGGTCCATATTCAATCATACATCAAAGTGAGAAGCTAGTCCATCCATTTTTCCTCCATCCATCCACTACCCTTCAAGGTATGTGTCAATTTTTATCTTATCACCATTTCAATCTATCCCTACACAAACATTTTAATACCTTATCCAATATCCCACACTTACCTACTACCCATCCATCCCATATCCTTCCATTCCTCTTATCCAAGACATGAAATTAATACATGGCTACCATATCCCTTATCCTCCATTTCATTCCCTACCATCACCCTATAAACATCTTTGAGCATAATTTTAGGGACTTTGGCCCATCATAGAATATCATTCAAAGGAGTACTATCCAAAGATTAAGAGACCTAAAGTTCCTCCATAAAATTTAAAATAATAATAATAATAATAATAATAATAATAATAATAATAATAATAAAAGTAAGAAAAATTACCTCGGTGAAAAGCTTATAAACAGATGCCTTGGTAGAAAAAATAGCATCTCTACCAAGTAGGTAAAAACCTAGTAAATAAGTGCATCTTTTAATCATTGGAAGTCTTGGCATCCTTCATGCTTTCCTCCCATTTTCTTCAATTTATACACAACATTAAATCATCTTCCTGACACTTTGGTTCTTTTGAGAACACTCCTAGCTTGAGACCGATCCAGGGTCATAGTATGAGGGAAATTAAATCAACGTTGTCCAAGAAGTATGAGTCAAGTCAGTCATCTTGAATTGGAGTTTGTTACTAGGGGGAAAGTGTTGGTATATGGAGAGATTGTTCTCATAACTCTAGTTGATAATGAAGTTAAGTTAAGTTGATGAAAAGGTTAGATAAATTTAGTGTTTATCATTGATGTCAAATAGTAAAATAAGAAAATTATTAACTATCAGCATGAAGTAATTCTTATTGGCATACAAAGGTTAGCTATCAGAAGCCAACAACTATTGGTTAAAGATAAAATCATGACACAGTAGACAAGGAGAAAGAACAAGAAATGGTTTAATAATATGATGAAGCTATGATAGTTAGATCTAGGTTTAGGGTTTTGATGATTTAAAGTTATTTACTTAAGGAAGAGACAAGAATAATTTTGGTGTCTTGAAGGAGAAGAAGATAGGATATCGGTTGAATAGAAGGGATAATAAGTGAAGGATTGTGGTGGTCACAGAAGAGGATATGAAGGATTGGAATGGTATGTTATTGTATTAAGGAACTTTATTGGATATAATATAGAAGAGTTGGTGAAAATCACTAATTATTTTATAGCGTGGTACTCTCTAACAATTGTGATAGTAAAATACCTTAATTGGGCGACCTTAATAGGTTTATTGTAAACCCCTTAACATGGTCTCATTCTCAAAAGAGTGTCTAAAATCCTCTAACTAGGTTATTCCTAATAGGGTATAAGACTTTAACAAGTGTCTAGTTAAATCCTATTACTAGGTATCATTTAACAACTTGATTTTGTAACCCTTAACCGAGCAAGCTCTTTATAAGGTGTATTTCAAAAGAGTACAACTATTTTTGGGCAATGATCTCACTCCATAGTTTTTTCCCTAATAATTTTTCCATGAGATAAATATTGGTGTTAATGTTGTATGAATGTTACTTTAAGTTGCATGTTTTTTTAATGTTATGGTAACTGATAACACTATTATAGGTTAATTAAGTTGTAATCGGTAAATCTGTTAAGAGAAGATTTGGAATTGTGTTTTAAGGTTAAGTTGGCAATTACTGGTTCACCCCGGCCACCCTCTTAGTAATATTTCCTATACCTAAAATTTCTATTAGAGCATTAGTTCCCTGAGAAAGAAAACTGACAAGCATTACCGATGAGCAGAATCACAAGCAAACTCGACAGCCAGAAACATAGTGTAAACCGACGAGAAGCCCAAGGAGAACTAGAGTATTGACCGAAACTATCAGAGAGTTAAACTAAAATTAACTTGAGTTCAGAAATGAAAAAATATCTAGCTGGTAGAGATAAATATAGAGTTAACTGGTAGTTATCATTCTTTTCATCGACAAGATAAGCCAAAGATAAGTAATTGATTTAAAGCTGATTTGTCTAGTTAGCAAGAAGATCTCAATGAGATAAAATAGGAGTTTTACTTTAAATATAATTGGCAAGAATTATGGATCATGCCAAGATCAAGAAGATCAAGAACCTAACAATGGTGATATCATGTCTATTTAAGAGACAAATCAATTCATTACGAATTGGAGTAGGTGAAGCAATGAACAAGAGGATGCTAGAGAGAAACTGATGAAGAGAAACTTCATACAGTGCTGATCAACAAGCTAAGGAAAGATATAAAGAATTTAGTGGACACTGAGAAATAGATCTCATCATCACCAAGAAGAAGCAAAGTGGAGCAAAGGTATAAACAAAGCTATATTGATTTGAATAGTTTGTGAGATTACAATATATCTAAAAATCTACAAGTATAAGTTGTATATGTGAACATATCATATTGTTTTAGTTTAACCATTGATCCATAGAGTCTCTTAACCAAGCGGCTTTTTAATATCCTTTCTATATTAAGATAAATCCAATGGAGTATCACAATTTTTGATCATGAAGATAGCATGAGATGCCAGGTACATATTCATAGGCCAAGTGAGTGTTTGATCAAGGATGGTAGCATAGAGATGCCCAATATAAAATGACAGACAAAAAATTTTTAAATCCTCTAACAAGGTCACACCTAACAGTGTGTTTGTAACCTCTAACAGGGTTGGCTCTTCACCGTGCTCACTTCAGAAGAGTGAAAATTTTGGGTTACCGGTCCTATGTGATTTTTCCCTTAACATGGTTTCCATGTTAAACATGCATCTGTCAATGTGTTTATGAGTCATTACTTTAGTGTTTTGTATTACACTTAACTTAATTGGATTGATCGGTATACTCTAGATAATTTACTATCTTTCGATAAATTAATAGACTCATATTTGGTAAATCTACAGTCGAAGGTTTTACAAAGCATTCCAAATAGTAGTAAATTGATATAAGTATTTGGAGGCATTCATCTTATATGACTAAATATAACTAGAGGTATATTAATTTTTTGGTACTAAGCTTTAAGGGTTGATTATTGGAATATTTTTGATGCCACTGATTCACCCCCCCTCTCAATTATTACTAACAATTGGTATCATAGCTTGTGTGCTTAGAAATGAAGTTTAACAGCTCAAGAAAAATATCACAAGATGAACAGACGAGATTCACCCAAGTTGAATAAAGACAACTTTGCATCATGGAAAAGTAGAATAACACTCCACCTATTATTGGAAATGATATTGTTCAATACTTAGATACTGACTATGTTTTTCCTACAGGACCTCATACTATTGAGCAATTAAGAGGCAAGCATGACTATAACAGCATGATGATAGAACTTGCATCATCACTCTTCGATGTTGAGTTTGAAGATGTCAAAACATGCACCTCTGCTAAGAAAATGTGGGATAAGTTTAAGCTTGTACATGGAGGAAATGCCAATGTACTCATAACAAAGGCATAAAGCCTAAGAGGGAGGTTTGATGACCTAAGGATGAAACAATGAGAAAAAATTACTCAGTATAGCTACAGAATCAAAGAGGTAGTAAATTCTATCTGAGGAGTTGGAGGTGTACTTGAAGAGGAGACAGTGGTAAGAAAAATCTTAAGAACCTTATTGCCTATTTATGCTATTAGAGTTTCTATTATTCAAGAAATGAGAGCAGTTTCAAACAATACAATTACCCTAGATAGTCTGATTGGTAGACTAATTTCATTTGAGATGAATAACTCTGACAATAGTGTCTTACCATCCATAGAATCTGCATTCAAATCTTCTCTAAAGATAAGTAACTCAAGTCATAGACATGCTATTAGAAATGATAGTGACAGTGACAATGAGGATCATGGACTTGATGAAATTGAAGCACTAATGGCAGGAAGATTGCATAGAGACAAAGGAAGATACAAAGGTAAATTACCACTTGTATGTTTCAATTGTATAGAGGTTCAAAACTTTGCTACAAGATTTCCAAACTGACAAAAATATGACAGAGGAAATGACATACCTTATGAGAAGAAGTTTGACAAAAGTGAATATAGAGATTACTTGAGCAACCAACAATCTGACAAGAGAGATACCTGGGACTACAAGGACAAAGGAAAGAAATATTGTTACCTAGATAAGAACATAGATGATGACACTGACACTGAATAAGAAGAAGACATAGAGATGGTATTTGTAGCAATGAAGGATGATTTAGATGAAGATGAAGAAAGGTATGTAGAAACTTTACTCATATCTAAAGTAAGTAAAAATGATGTCTGGATCATAGATAGTGGCTGCACTCACCATATGACCTGTGATAAACAAAATTTTTAGACTTTTGAATACTATAATGGCCGTTCAATGAGAATAGGAAATGATACACCTTTTCCAGTTGAAGGTAAATGAACCATAATGCTAAATAACCTGATAAAATGTGAAAATGCTTATTGTGTTAAAGGATTGAATTAAAATTTGTTAAGTGTTTCTCAGTTGAAAAATTCACATCATAGAGTAGCATTTGAAAAAAAGAAGGCAAAGATCTACAATGTATTAGGAAGGTTGATTGGTACCAGTGAGAAAACAAAAGGTAACCTTTTCTACCTTGATGACACTAACACCACTGGTTTGATGGCTAGAAATGAAGACTTATGGTTGTGGCACAAAATATTGTGTCATGTGAACTTTGACAACATGATAAAGATAAGCAACAAAAGGAATGTTAGAGGCTTACCGACAATGACTAAGCCGAGCATATCATGGCCAAGAATTGTCAAAAAGGTAAGATGAAAAAGTCTAGTTTCAAGAGAAAAACCCATACATCTACTGCAATTCTAGAATTGTTCCATACATATCTATGTGGACCAATGAGAACAAAGAGCTACTATGGAAATAGGTATTTTATTCTCTTTGTTGATGATTTCTCTAGAATGATGACAATCATGTTTTTAAAAGATAAATCATAAGCATTTAAGATGTTTAAATGGTATAAAGTAATGATTGAAAAACAAAGTGAAAAGAAATTTAAATGCTTAAGGTCAGATAGAGGAGGGGAATTTACTTCAGAAGAATTCACACACTATTGGAATGAGCATGGAATTAAAAGATAGGTTTCTACACCAAGGACACCATAGCAAAATGGAATTGTTGAGAGGATAAATAGATCAATTGTTGACTATGCAAGAACATTAATGATTGATAAAACAATCACTAAAACATTTTGGAGGGAAGCTGTCAGTATTGTTGTCTATACACTAAACAAAGTACAATTGAAGAAGGACACAAAGAAGAAACCCTATGAGATTTAGTATGGCCATACACCCAATGTAAGTTACTTCAGAATCTTTGGTAGTCAATGTTTAATATTGAAGGATGATAGAAATGGAAAACTTGACTGCAAAAGTAAAGAAGGTATCTTCCTAGGGTATTCAAGCAAAATCAAGGCTTATAAATGTCTTAACAATTCATCTAAAAAAATCATTGAAAGTGAAAATGTGAAAATAGATGAATTTGCTGAAAAGAATGATAAGGAAAGAAAAAGGGAACCAAAGGATTACAAAAGGTTTGTTTATACAGAACTTAACACTCTACCTAAGAAACAGTGTGTTTCTCCTGAGCATTAGAACAGTGTGTTGCTGCAATTACTGACGATCAGGATAATACTCAAGATGACATTCTGAACAATGGAGATGAAAATGAAGGTGAAGAAGATAATCAAAATGATGAACACTGAACTAAACCAAAAATTTCCAAGTATTTCAGAAGGCATCATCCATAGAACCGAATCATAGGAGACAAGAAGGATGGAACAAGAACAAGAAGTAAGTCACTTAACACTAGATGTTTACTTTGGATTTTGATCCTAAATCTATTTACAATGCACTTGAGAATGAAGAAAGGGTCAGTGCTATGATTGAAGAGATAGAACGGATTGAGAATAACAATACATGGACACTAGTACTAAGACCAAATGACAAGAATGTCATCAGAAACAAATGGATATTTAGAAATAAGATGAATGAGAATGGAAAAGTCACTATAAACAAAGAAAGATTAGTATGCAAGGGATATGCACAAGAAGAAGGTATTGATTATGGTGAAACCTTTGCACGCATTGCTAGAATAGAAAGAGTTATAATCTTACTTTCTTATGTTGCATTTAAAGGATTCAAGGTATACCAAATGGATGTCAAATCTGCATTCCTAAATGGAATACTTGAAGAAGAGGTATACATTGAAGAACCAGAAGGGTTTGTTTATCCAGACAAGAGAAACATGGTATGTAGACTACACAAAGCCTTGTATGGATTAAAACAAGTGCCAAGAGCCTGGTATGAAAGACTTCACTCATATCTCATTAGCATAAAATTTGTTAGAACAAGTGAAAATAGCAATCTGTACTTAAAAGAATATATCGATTGTAATATTCTGATTGCTGAATTTTTTGTTGATGATATCATTTTTGAGGAAATGAATTGTTATGTAAATCCTTTGCTAATGAAATGAGAAAGGAATTTGAAGTGTCTATGTTTGGAAAGATCAAATTCTTTCTTGGTCTATAGATTCTTCAACAAGATGCATGCATATATCACTCAGTCCAAATACATCAAGGAAGTGTTAAAGATATTCAAGCTGGAAGATTCCAAACCAGCTAGAACACCTATGGCTATTGGATGCAACCTGAAAAAGGAAGACAAGACCAATGAGGTAAATCAGACCCTATATAGATCAATGATTGGCAAACTGATGTATGTTGTTCACACCAGACCAGATATAGCACATGCAGTGAGGATAGTTGCAAGATTCTCTGCTAATCCCAAATAATCACATATGACTATTGTCAAAAGAATCTAAGATATTTGAAGAACACCAAAGAATTTGGCTTATGGTACAAAAGAGAAGGAAAATTTGAGCTACAAGTCTATAGAGATTTTGATTGGGCTGGAAACATTGATGACCGAAAGAGCACAACTGGAGGAGCATTCTTCATGGGTGACAGACTTGTTACATGGATAAGCAAGAAGCAAGGATGCATCACTCAGTCGACTGGAGAAGTAGAGTATGTGGCTGCTTCTATAAATTGATCTAACATTGCATGGATCAAACAATTACTGGAAGGTATGCATATGAAGATCCTTGAACCAGTAATTATCTATAGTTATAATACTAGTACAATAAACATTTCTAACAATCCAGTCATGCATGCTAAGACTAAGCATATTGCTATCAAGTATCACTATCTGAGAGAACAAGTGCAAGAAAAGGAAGTGATGCTAGAATATTTTCAATCAAAGGAACAGTTAGATGATAAATTCACCAGGCCATTACCGAAGGATAATTTTGAGTACCTAAGATAGAGACTAGGGGTTCAACCATTGTCTATCGGTCAGTAATCTGACTAGGAGGTTGCATCAGCCTATACCACATCTAAAGATCACTCATGTTGATGCAAACACTAAGATGGATAGCAAAAGATACATCTGTACATTGCAAGGTACATATCTACACCAAAAATATATTAACATTGTATTGCTGATGGTAAATCATACCCTATATAGATCAATGATTGGAAAACTAATGTATGTTGTTCACACCAGACCAGATATAGCACATGCAGTGGGGATATTTGCAAGATTCTCTGCTAATCCCAAAGAATCACATATGACTGTTTTCAAAATAATCTAAGATATCTGAAGAACACCGAAGACTTTGGCTTATGGTACAAAAGAGAAGGAAAATTTGAGCTACAAGTCTATAGAGATTTTGATTGGGCTGGAAACATTGATGACCGAAAGAGCACAACTGGAGGAGCATTCTTCATGGGTGACAGACTTGTTACATGGATAAGAAAGAAGCAAGGATGCATCACTCAGTCGACTGGAGAAGTAGAGTATGTGGCTTTTTCTACAAATTTATCTAACATTGCATGGATCAAACAATTACTGGAAGGTATGCATATGAAGATCCTTGAACCAGTAATTATCTATTGTTACAATACTAGTACAATAAAAATTTCTAAGAATCCATTCATGCATGCTAAGACTAAGCATATTCCTATCAAGTATCACTATCTGAGAGAAAAAGTGAAAGAAAAGGAAGTGATGCTAGAATATTTTCAATCAAAGGAACAATTAGATGATAAATTCACCAGGCCATTATTGAAGGATAATTTTGAGTACCTAAGATATAGACTAGGGGTTCAACCCTTGTCTATCAGTCAGTAATCTGACTAGGAGGTTGCATCAGCCTATACCACATCTAAAGATCACTCATGTTGATGCAAACACTAAGATGGATAGCAAAAGATACATCTATACATTTCAAGGTACATATCTACACAAAAAATCATAACATTGTATTGCTGATGGATAGGGAAATTCAAGGAATATACTATGCAAAGGGATGAACAATGATAGAGATGATAAAATAAGGAGAGTTAATTTTGTTTGGCATTGTTTTCAAAGGGAGAGAAATATCTCATTATCATATAAAAGGGAGAAATTTTCTCATTACCATCAAGGAGAGATGATCTCATTATCAAAAGAAGAGATTATACCATTATCCATAAAGAGAAGTTCCTGAGAATCACAAATGAAGAGCTAATCAATATGTTAAGGGAGAGAAGTTGATTACATATGAAATATCAATTTGAGGGAGATAAGTAACAAAGGGAGAGAGTTTAGACAAAGAGAAAGATTGAAGTCAAAGGAAAAAAACATTATCAAGAAAGAGGAACATTCAAGGTAGAACACATATCAGAATAGAGATATCAGATGACACATCTATCCAAAGAAGGGATTAAAGATTGAAGACAACCACTCTGCATGAAACAAATCTAAGCTATTTTTGAGCTTACCAAGAGCCAGGCATTTGTAATAGTTACATTAGGAAAGCTTGATGAAACTGTATATTTCATATTGTATTAGTGATAGTATAGTATAGTATGATAATGTAGTATGTTGCCATCAATGCCAAAGGGAGAGATTAATGACATCTAACTGATTAGATGTTTGAAGATGTTAAGTTGACCACCGAAATGTAGAAGGATAATGCAAGAAATTAAATCAATTAATGGATTATATTGTCATTGATGTCAACTTGATATAATCTAATTAGTTATAATCAAAGTGTCAAATAATTTACAGAATCAGAGAGATAAAGATTGTGTGTTCTATAATGCATAAAAGATAAGAATTCACATTGTGACTAAAAATACCAATGGTCAGTAGAACCCAATCGATAGAGATCACTAACAGGAAAGTCACAGTGATGCCCAAGCAAGAAAACCGATGAGTAGAATCAAAAGCAAACCTGATGGCCAAAACCATAGTGTAAACTGACGGAGAAGCCCGAGGAGAACTAGAGTGTTGATCGATACTATCAGAGAGTCAAAATTAAATTATCTTGAGTTCAGAAATGACAAAATATCTAGCTGGCAGAGCTAAGTATTGAGTTAACTTGTAGTTATCATTGTTTTCATCGACAAGATAAGCCAGAGATAAGTGATTGATTTAAAGATGATTTGTCCAGTTGGCAAGAAGATCTCAGCAAGATAAAGTAGGAGTTTTTCTTTAAATCTAATTGATGAGAATTGTGGATCATGCCAAATTAAACAAGATCAAGAACCTAAAAATGGTGATATAATGTCTATTTAAGAGATAAATCAATTCATTATGAATTGGTGTGGGTGAAGGAATGAACAAGAGAATGCTAAAGAGAAACTGATGAAGAGCAACTTCATACAATGTTGATAATCAAGCTAAGGAAAGAGCTAAAGAATTATAAGGACACTGAGTAATAAAGCACAACATCATCGAGCATAATCAAAGTGGAGAAAAGGTATAAACAAATTTATATTGATCATAATAGTTTGTGAGATTACAATAGATCTAAAAATCTGCAAGTATAAGTTGTATATGTGAACAGATCATACTGTTTCAGTTTAATCATTGTTTCAGAAAGTCTCTTAACTGAACAGGATTTAAAGATCCTTTATATTTTGAGATACATCCAATGGAGTAAAAAAAAGTGTGATCATGAAGATAGCATGAGATGCTAGATACCTATTGACAGGCCAAGTGAGTGTTTTATAAAGCATGGTAGCATAGAGATGCCCGATATCAAGTGATAGACTAAATTTTTAAATCCTCTAGCAGGGTCACACCTAATAGTGTGTTTCTAACTGGACTCAAGAAAGTCCTAATAGATGGATGAGAGGGTCTAAAAATTTCCACTTTTTAATGTGAGAGAATTCGAGTGGGAATGGATTTTCAAATTTTTCTGGGCTTCCTGCCAGCCAGGGAGGCCTGGTTGCGGGCAATGGTCCTAGTCCTGGATCGGTAGTTTCCAAGGAGACTGTCACCCCTAGGGCAGTCTCTCCAGTACCAATTTTGGATCTTTCCTAGTAGGTGATAGGATTTGTTTTGGATGGCAAGGGTACCCCCTATCCTGTCATTGCAACATGTGCGATGTTGTGTGCTGCTAAGATTCCCTCTATAGTTTTTATTTTTCCTTGAGGAAATCTATCAGTTTTTAGGAATATCTCTAAGAACGGGCTTAGTTTGGTTCTGGGAAAAACAAGCTCTAAGGTCCTACTAGTGGGGTCCCCTGAAGTTGGTAATGTCGAGGACATCACCTCTTTGCCCAAAAAGTGGTAAAAAATCTTGGGTGCTAAACAAGTGGAGAATTCTTCTATTGTTGGAACTGTGAAGGCTGGCTTGGTGGATGGAGAAGTTGCCATTTTTGTTCCTGATACCTTGGTGGATCTCTCTGTCTCTGCTATGGAGTTAACCCTGGTCGATAAGTATCTTGGCCCTCATTCTAATATTGAGTTGGTTAGATCCTTTGCTAGGAAAAAGTGGGCCTAAAAGGGTCAAGTTGATATTGTGGTTTTACCAAAGGGGTTTTTATCCTTTCCCTTCTCTAATAAAGAAGATCAAGACTCTGTCCTGTGTGGAGGGTCATGGATGTTAGGAAGAACAACCACTTCCTTCGATAAATGAGCCCCCAACTAGGATTATTCAAGTAATTTTTTTAATGCTACATCAGATTGGGTTAAATTTCCTAGCTTGCCCCTTGAATTCTTGAATGAGGAAGTCTTTAAAGGCCTGGCCTCCTCTTTTGGAGGGGACCTTCTTTCTGTTGATCCTATGACTATAGCTAAAACTCATCTATTTTTTTCTAGAATTTGTGTCAATATATGCCAATTTGATAACCTCCCATCAGTTATTAATATTAATTCAAAGCTGGGTATCTATAATCAAGATGTGGAATTTGAATCTCTTCCTTTTGTTTGCTTTGTTTGTCATAAAATGGGTCATTGGGAAAAGAACTATCTAAAGAAAGTGAGGAAGGATCCCAAAAGTGTGATCCCAGATCCTATTCCTCCTAAGGAACCCAAACTAATCTAGAAGGAGAAGAAGGTGTCAAAAATTATAGATGAAGTAAGTATTAACAAGGGTGAAGAACAGGAAGGGGGTAGTGGTGACTTTGTTGATTCAAATGGGATTCTAAACCTGGAAGAAGGGGAAATTGTAGAATCAGTCACTCACATTTTTTATTCATTGATGAAAGAGGTTCTGGTAGAGGTTGTGGTTCCTATCTAGGTTGATGATCAAGGGTTCAATGTGGAAGGTGCCATCTTGTCCGTTCATCTAGATAGAGTGGCTATTAGGAAGGATTAGATTATTCCTCTTCTGATCTAGATAAATCTAAAGAGGAAGCCTCCTCTTATGATCTATATACTTTGTCTAGTAGTGGTGATGGTGACTCCTTTGCCACTCCAAACAACCTTGACTTGAATGGAGCTCCATGGATGAGTCATGTTGGTAAGAAGTAGAAGAAACATAAGAAATCTCTCAATACTCTGGGATCCAAGGGCGTTGTTAGGAGGAGTAAAGTCGATGGAGGATCTAAGATTTGAAATGTGAAGGTGGATGTTGGTTCCAAAAAGTAGACTCTAGGGTGTACCTCTAAGAAAGAAATCAAAGAAAGGGAAAGTAAAAAGGATATTGCGGATGGTAAAAAATTGACCATCCAGGCTGCTTGCACCCTGGTTAAGATAGGAAGATCATATCATGTAACATAAGGGGGCTCAATGCTGCCCATAAGCAGGATTTATTGAGAAATTTGGCTAGAGATCATAAACTAGACATCATGATGGTTCAGGAAACCAAGATGGTTAAAGATAAGGTTGAAAAAATTAGAATCTTCAAAAATGGAGGTATGGTTGGATCAAGTTCTATCAAAGCCTTGGGAGGTATAGGTATTTTTTGGAATCTTAACAATATCAGAGGGTTTATTCTTGAAAATGATGTTAATTGTTTGAGCATAAAGTTTACACATCTCAAATCTGACTTTGAATGGGTAACTACTAATATATGTGCTCCTAATTCTAAATCTGGTAGAGCTAAGTACTAGAAGATGGTGGAGGATCAAAGATTATCTTTTTGTGATCTTCCTTAGCTGGTTATGGGAGATTTCAAATACCCTTTGAAAGAAGATGATAAATTTGGAGGGATATACAGTTTGAGTCAAATTGAGTGCAGAGTTGATTTGATGGACTTTCTCAATTGCCAAGCTCTTGTTGATATTGATCTACAAGGAGTTAATTATACTTGGTCTAATAGGAGAATGGGAGTGGACCTTATTCAGGTTTGCCTAGACCATGCCTTGATCTCTGGTAATTGGCTTAACAATTTATGTTGCTCATTTTCCTCTATCATGAAGATTGGTTCAGATCACTCCCCTCTCTCATTTGTTTCTGAATTAAAGAAGGTAAAGGGAAATATTCCCTTTAGATTTGAAAAATGTCGATAGACCACTCTAAATTACAATAGAGAATCTGGGAATGGTGGAATGTGGACATTCATGGGATTGTTATGTTCCAGGTTTCCAAGAAACTCCAGCACATTAAACAAAATATTAAGGTCTGGAGTAAGGAAGTGTTTGGGGACATTTTCAAAATTAAGTTGTATCTACAAAAGGAACTTGACTCTATTCATGATACAATTCAGTAGAGAGGTTTGTCTAAGGACCTGAAAGAGACTGAGTCAAAGATTTTGGCCAAGACTCATAACATCATCTCCAAAGAGGAAGGGTACTGGAGACAAAGATCTAGATCATTGTGGCTCAAGGCTGGAGATAAGAACACAAGGTTCTTCCATTTATCTTCTTCTAAACATCAGGCCTCCAACAAAATATCCAAGTTTAGGGTAGCTTCTAGTGTGGTTAGCAATGATAAGGAGATCTCGCTGGCTATGGTTGATTTCTTTTCCTCTCTTTTCTCTAGAGATCATTCACTTTTGCTGGATAATTGGGCTTTAATCCTTGACACTATTCCTTCTTTAGTGGATGATCCTAGTAACAAGTTTTTGACTACTATTCCTTCCTCTGAGGAAGTCAATAAAGTTGCCTTCTCATTTGAGGGAGATAAATCCCCGGGTCCAGATGGTTTCCCTGGATTCTTTTTTCATAAATTTTGGCATATTGTTGGGAATGATATCCGTCATGTTGTTAAAGAATTTTTTGGTTCTCGATATTTTCTCAAGGAGATTAATGTGAATTTTATTGCTTTGATTCCTAAATCCCCTGGTGCTGATTCTGTTGACTCTTTTTGATCGATTAGCCTTTGTAACTCTGTGTACAAAATTTTCTCTAAGGTTCTTACCCTTAGGTTGTTGGCTATTCTTCCTAATATCATCTCTCCCCAGCAGAGTGGCTTTCTTCTAGGGAGGTAGATCTTGGATTCCATTATGAAGGTTCAAGAAGTTATTCACTCCACTCACTCTTCCTCTAATCATGGCTTCCTTATAAAGCTTGATCTCTCAAAGTCTTATGACCGGGTGGACTGGAATTTTTTAATCAAGATTCTTCAATCTTTTGGTTTCAGTAAGAAACTACTGTAGCTTGTTTCCCAGCTTATCAGTACCTTGATGGCTCCTGTCATTGCTAATGGTTCCTCTTCTAGATTCTTTAATCCTATGTGTGGGCTCTATCAAGGGGATCCTTTATCCCCTATTCTCTTTTCTATCTTGGCAGAAGGTCTTGGGTGCTTTTTTTAGAAACTGGCCTCTGAAGGTTCCCTTTAGGGCCTTATTCCATCCTCTACTTTGAGTCCTTGTTCTCATAAATAATTCGTTGATGACCTGGTGATTATGGGATCTTCTTCTATCCAGGAAGCCATAAGGATCAAAAAATCCCTTATTATCTACTCTTTAGCTACTGGTCAAACTGTTAATTGGTGGAAAAGCTTTATGTTCTTTATTAATACTCTAGTGGATAGGCAAAATAGGATTTCTCACATCTTGGGGTGTGAAATTGGTTCTTTACCTATGTCCTATCTCGATCTTCCTTTGGGATTAAAACCCCCAGAATCATTTTGGGCGGGTTTAGTGGACAGATTTAATAGGAAATTAGCTGGTTGGAAAGGAGCTCTATTTAGCCAAGCAGGGAAACTCCAAATTTTGAAGGATTCTATGCAAAGCCTTCCAATATGTGCAATGAGCTTATTCAGGATCCTGGGAAAAATTGTCGAAGTGATAGAATCTATTCAAAGAAATTTCCTATAGTCTAGAGTGGAAGATAAAAAGATACTAGCCTTGGTAGCGTGGGACAAGATCAACACCCCGAAGAAATGGGGAGGGCTGGGGATTAGGCCTCTAAAGGTTATTAACTAAGATTTTATGTCTAAGCAAATCTGAAAAATTTATGGGGAAAATAATGAATGGAATGACATTATTAAAAATAAATATCTCCTCTTTCCCTCGCATGTTAGATTTTATGAAGTCTGAGGTGAAGGTGTAGGGTTCTCTCATTTGGAATAGTATCCAGCATTCTAACAAGACGTCTTGTAAGGGAGCCAAGTGGCTCCTGGGAAATGATAGGAGAATCCTATTTTGGGATGATTGTTGGGCAAAATATTTTCCTCTGATATCCATTCCTTCTTTTCAACATATTATTGATTTTTGTAAACTTAGATTGGGTTTGTATGTTTCTGATTACTGGATTAATCAAAACTAGTTTGACCTTTTAGCTATTGATATCTCACTCAATCCCATTATGCTAGATTTGAATGTCTGGAAAGTGGAAAATTCAAAGGAGGATAAGCTAATTTGGGGAAAGCTTCCATCATGTATCTACTCGGTGGCCTCAGCTTCTAAGATCTTGATTAAAATTCCACACCCTCTTCCTTTTCGGAGTCTGGTTTGGGATAAAAGGCTCATTCCAAAAATTAACATCTGTTTTTGGATGGTTTTACAAAACAAAATCCTGACCATTGACAACCTTAAAAAAATTGGAATGGTCCTGCCGAATATATGTTTCCTGTGTAAACAAGAGGAGGAATCATTTTTACACCTGGCCATTGATTGTGGCTTTTCCAAAGATGTTTGGTGTCTTACCCAGCAAAGCTGGAATATACACTAGATGTTCCCAAATAGTCTGGAAAAAATTTTCAAACGATGGAGGAATGTTGTTGTTCTTGTTGTGAGCTCTCTATGGAATATTATAGCTCCCCATATCATCTAGAAACTTTGGCGTGAAAGCAATGATATAGTTTTTCATGATAAAGCTTCACCTCCAGAGATCATAGTGGAAAAGATCAAAAGAAGCATCAGAGAGAATGGTAATTTTTTAGCAGTGAAGTGTTGTATTTCAATGCTGGAGTTTTGAAATTCACTTTGGCTCTGTCTCCTTCAAGGCGGGAGAATTCCATTAGGCTTTACCCTCGAATTGGCTGGGTTAAAGCCAATTTTGATGGGGCTGCAAAGGGAAACCCATTCTGAAGAAGCAGATATGAAGGAGAAGAGTTGTTCATTGGAAGGAAAAGAGGAGAAAACCGATGCTAGTGATGAGCAGAAGGTTGAAGACGAGCCTTGTGTTGAGAAGGTTCTAGTTCTAGACATAGATGCTGCACAGATTGTTGATTTGGTTGCAGAAAAGCTTGTAGATAAGGATATGGTTCACGATGATCACATGGTAGATGATATGATCTCACATGAAAAGACATTTTTCTTGGTGAACATGAAGGATAGCATGAATGTAGTTCAAAATGAAGAATTTTTTTCCATTGCTGGATATGGAGATGGAGTTATGATGCCTTTAGCAGATCAATCTAGTGTTCAGATTCATGGAAAAGGAATTTTTTTTTATTTGGTCCAGGTGTGAACGAGACATTGGCGACTATGCTTATTTTTTCAAGAATTCATGGAATGATACACTTTAACTGGAAGACTCGAAAGAAGCTAATTCAAAGGGACTTGAATTATTTTGTCGTGGGGAGCATGATGCAGGTGCATTTTGAGATTCCAAACATTTAAAAGATTCTAAATTCTACATGCATTTTAATGCTTATTTTAATAATGTTGGGTTGAAGTCTTAGTTTTAAAAGGTTATCTTATTGATGTAGTGAGTCGGTAGAAGTATTTAAGATATAATAAATGATGGGTTTGTATA
>MU223975.1:868499-880310 GCA_018584345.1 Thuja plicata | reverse complement strand
AGGCCGACGCTGTCCAGAAATGATATTCCAACTGATGCTCGGTGAACACTGCAGATTCTGCTAAAATCCTTCGGTAACCGACTGAACTCGGTAAGCACTGACTTTCCTTCACATATTCTTTGATGACTGACTGAACTCGGTAAAGACCGAATTTCCTTGTTGACCGAGAGAACTCGGTAGTAACTAACTTCTTGATATAGTATTCTGGAGCGCTCGGTAGACTCTGTAAATAGCTTCTCTTACCGTCTGAACTCGGTAGACTCTGTCTGATGACTGATATGACATTTGTGTAACATCAAGGACAATACACAATTAAACAATTGTTTCCAACAGTGCCATTAATATATCAAAGAACTTGGTAATGTAGTCAATGACCAAGCATATACCTATAAAATATCATTTTCTAACAGAGAAGGTACAAGATAAAGAGGTAAGATTGGATTACATTCCTACATAGGAACAAGTTTCTAATATATTCACTAAACCACTACCTAAGGAGAGATTTAAATATCTAAGAGGTAAACTAGGGGTCTTACCTTATTGAGAATTTACTAAAAGAAGATGTGGTATGCATTAGTTCATAATATTGAGACATAATATCTTAAGTATGAATTGATGTATAGGAAGACTACTCTATGGGGAAATAGTCTTTGCAAGTGAAACGAAAAAGGAAGAAAAATCATAAGACAGTACAGTAAGGTTGAATGCCTTTGGCATTGTTTTCAAATGGGGAGAATAGAGAATAATGGGAGAAGCAAGAATAAAGAGAATATAGAGAAGTGAGAGTTTAGAGAAAGTAGACATATGAAAAAAAATATAGAAGCAAAATAGATAGAGGTAAAAGATCGGTACAGAGAAATTTATAGATAATGGTTATCACTATAATTTTTGCAGCAATACCAATGGGGGAGATTTTTGGCATCTAGAGATATTGTTGGAATAAATTTTCTAGTTGATAAGGAAGCTAAGTGAAGTTGATGAAAAGGTTAGATCAGTTATAGTGTTTTTCATTGATGTCAAATAGTTAAATAAGAAAAGTATTAACTATCCACACGAAGGAATTGTTATCAGCATATTGAGGCTAGCTATCATAAGCTGACAACTATTGGTTTAAAGAGAAAATCATGACTCAGCTAAAAATGAGGAAGAACAAGAAACTGGTTTGATAAGAATATGAAGCTATGTTCATTTGATCTAGGTTTAGGTTTTTGATGATTAAATATTGTTTACTTAAGTAAGAGAGAAGAAGTTTTGTATTGTGATGGACAAGAAGACAAGATATTGGTTGAATAGAAGAGCTAATCAATGAAGGATTATTACGATCACATAAGAGGATACACAGGATTTGAATGGTATGTTATTGTGTTAAGGAATTGTATTGGATCTAATATAGTAGAGGTAGTACAAACTATAGATAATTTTATAGGTTATTATTCTCTAACAAGAGTGACAGTAAAATCCCTTAATCGGGTGACCCTAACAAGTCTAAATTTTAAATCCTTTAACATGGTGTCATTCTCAAAAGAGTGTCTAAAATCCTCTAACCAGGTACTCCTAACAGGGAATAAGAATTTAACAGGTCTTTAGTTAAATCCCATATTTGGGAAGCATTTAAAAGTTTTTTTGTAACCCTTAACCGGGAAATATTTTTATCAGGTATATTTCAAAAGAGTACAACTATATGTGGGCACTGATCTCACACCATGGATTTTTCCCTAATTAGGTTTCCATGAGATAAATATTGGTATTAATATTGTATGAATCTTTACTTTATGTTGCATGGATATTTAATGTTATGGTAACCAATAACACTACTATAGGTTAATTAAGTTGTAAGCAATAAATCTATTAAGAGATGACTTGATATTGTATTTTAAGGTTAAGTTGGAGATTAATGAGTTATCCCCTATCAGTATCCTTTCCTATAACTACAAAAAGGGCCCCATGTTGATCATTGATGAACCAAACTAGAGTAAGTTTCCTAGTCATTTATGAAGGAAAGGTCACTACTGACATACCGGTGTTTGTCAACACCATAATAAAAAATATTTCTTAGCACTACCTATTTGGAGATATCTTTATTTCTCAACACACATCAGATAACATGATGTAAACACTGTATCGATAATAATCAAGCACGATACACTCACAAGAATTATGTTCTTCCTCAACACCTTACACAGACAAATGCTAAATGCTCGCCAAAATTTGTTGAACATATGTTAAAATTTTCTTTGAATGTTGTCTATTATAAATAATTTTCACTTATCATGTTTCCTAAGTCACTCGATGATGTCTACAAGACTAGAGATTCACAACAAAGGGGCATGATTCTTTTATTTTATTTCTTCTTATTGGTGTGGTCCCAGTGATCCCAAACCTTCAAACAAACTGGATCTCTGTGATAAGAGCCTCCACATTAAGATGGAATCGCCTCACAACCCTCAACTCTATTTATTTGGAGGTCAAGGTGCGGTCATAACTATCTCCTTGATTGTTATTAATCCATTTTTTCATACAAGATCACAGTCATGGTTTTCTCGGCACTATATGCCTTGATGCTGGTGAAATCTTGCAACATTAACTAGAAAAATTGTTCAGGTGATCTTGGAATTAATACCTAGATGCTTACATTGATTTTCTACACTTTATTCAATAAAGTCATATTTATATCCTTATGGTGTCAGTGGCACCAATAAGGGTTGTATAGACATTCTCGTCTTCCAAAAATGCTCAATGATGAAAACTTTCAATTTCAAACCCAGCGACTAAGTCCTTTTTGCATTCATGTTAGCTCTTGCATTGTAGTTGCATAGCGTAAGAACATCATAAGCTCCTGCTCTCTCTCCAATGTCAGGATCTGAAGCTCCATTCGATCAATCTTCCTGTTGGGTCCCAAAACTGTAGATTTCTTAAACCCTAAAGAACTGCCAATTTCTATTACAAGGTTATGCAAGGGCTCTAGCCAACAAACAAGAATGATCAAAGTAATAAAATTCCTCTATACTTCAGACTTTGCCACACCAAGGCGGGTGGACCTCTTTTTCTAACTCCCTTTTCAAATAACTAATTCAATATCCTTGCGTAGCTTTAATGATCAAAATTTAAATATATTACCAACTTGGCATATAAATTGGAAATGGTCAAACTGCTCCTCTTCTTTCTTTTTACTTAAAAACTAAGAACTCCTACTTTCTTAAAAAAATAAAAACAAACTTGGATAATGTTTGAAAATCTTCCCACTAAATGAAACAATGCATGACCAGTCCCTTATCTCAATTGGGCTATAGACTCATCCTTCACCAAATCCTCACATACAACCCTGTGAGATGGTTTGCAGATCTGTTAAGTACACCGCATATAACTAGTTAAATTGAATTTAATTCCTATTGAGGAAACCAATTAAAAAGAAAAAAATAAGACAACAACTTGGTTATAACCTTATGATAATCAAGTGTATATGCAGGACAAATAACATCTCCACACAAGTTATGAAAACAACAATTGAATTGACAAATTCAATAATCACAGAGGACTTGATTTGGTAAAATATAACACTTGTAACACCATCTTGAAGAAAAAAATTCAGCTCATTTTATTGATTTTAAAGAATGGTAGAATTGAGTTTCTATTTTCGTTGTGCCAAAAAACCTAACCTCTTCTAATACGGTATTGGTTTCCCCTTTATAGAAAAATAGGGGAAGGAAAAAAGCTTCAAACCATTCATATTCATGTATTTTGAGTTTCTAACTAATCTAACAACTAAAACAGAATAAAAAGATTACAATGAGAATTATTTAAATTCAGCACCCTAATAAAGTGATAAATCAGTGTATTTACAAACTAAGGCCTTCAAGATTTTATTTTCCAATATGTCTCTCTCACAAAAATATGAAAAGTCAATTTTCCAATGCCTTTCGTTTTATTGCCATATTATTGCCATATACTTTCAATGAATTTTTCCTGTTCCCTTTTTATCACTTGTAAAAATAAATATCCATATCAAAACAATTTACACTTTCACATTGAAGAAGGTACCATCAATAAAAGAATTTATCTCCTTATAAAATTTCATAACTGATCTTCCCTTGTTACATTTTATCAAGTGTTTTCAATCCTACATTCTTCAAGCATGGGAAATAAATTAACTTGAGACTTTTAACGCCTTTTCATAAAAAATTATTTTGCACTTTTCCCATTCGCTCTTTCGTGATTGACAAAATGAGGAGTCACCGATATGGCGATCATCGCCATTTTGCAAACCTATTGAAATATAGCCTGCAAAACAACGCTCAAGAGGGATATCAGTCAAAATTTCAACATTTCAAAAAATCTATTTTGTGCACATACCGCCATTTTCATGAATTAATCGGTCAAATTCTTTCCTCAGAGGAACATTGCAGTAACTCTTGGGTGGAAAAGATTCAAAATTTTTTTTAACTTCATTACATATTTATTATGTTCAAACACACAACCTTTAGATCCTCCATAAGCAAGATGATAAGTCTATGGACATAGAATATCTCAGCATCCAGTGGTAATGATTGTAGTTGAGTGTGTGGCCTTTGGTAAGTGTTGCACAAACATGTTTGAGATAGCCCCTTCGAAACTTCCGCGTATCTGATTGGTTTCTTGGAAGGTGGAGTGTACACTAGAAAAATCCTCTCTTCATTTCCATGCTACTAGTATTCTATGTTTGAAATAAAACATTGATTTTGCAAAATTTTGTTCCAGCATCTTTTATTTTACACACTTCAAAAAATTCATACGTTCTGTATGTATGTTTGTTATGGTAAATACATCCTCAATATTGAATAAAATGAATCCCACATGCTGGTCATGAATCCTAAGAAAAATATTATTTACACGAACTATTTTCCATTTTATAGTGTTCCTACAAATCTATTTTGAATTCCACAATACACACATGTTGGGAATGCTAGTAATGAACTTGTTATTTAACGTTACTTCTGCTATTTGTACTTATAAAAAATGTTTTCTTTCTCTTAAGACTGCCTCAAACTATGAAGTGTTGAGGAATTTTAATTCCTTTTGTAGCCATTTTGGAGCTCGCCAAACTAGAGTACTTCCTTTGTAAACAGACCTGCTTGAGCCAGCTGCGAGAAAATGTCAACTTTAGAATAACATACCAAATGGGCTCAGGAGTTGCTGAAATAAGAATCAGATACTCTTGTGACCATCCCAAGACTCATCAAAATATCAGATTTGAAAATTTTGTACATTTTTTAGATGCCAAATTTGGCTCATTTTTAGATGCCAAATTTTGCTTAAGAGCCTTCAGGAAATAATTAAAAAGTCTGTCAAAACTTCTCCAATCTTTATGAAATCGCATAGGAACATAATCTCATATACAAGAAATGTTTTTCCAAACGGTTTCCCCAGTTCTTTTATGAGCCCCAAGATTTTAATCGTTAAAGATGAAATTTTTTATTTCTGAAACATTTTCCTGATAGACATCTAAAAACTGTGTTTACTTTCCCTTTCAAAATCACGCCAAATCAATCAATGAGGATCTACAGTCTGGAACACAAGTGTATTTCTACGTTGAGAAATGAATGGACCAATTCATCTAATGAGATACATGTCTAACTAGCATAGATTAATCCTTAAATTAGCCTCCTCACTGATGTCATCACACTGCACATAACAAATCCAAAGAAATTGCATTTGGTTTTATCCAATGAAAAATAGCAAATGAACTCATATGACAACAAAATTTGGCATTGGGTTTCACTATGACATGAACAATTGCAAGAAGTATTTTAGATTGGCAAAAGGGACGTAGGAATTGACTTACACTCTTCAAAATTGGCTTCTTGAGGGAGATAAACTGTGTATTGCAAAGTATAGAAATTTCGTCAAATTTGATTATGGGAGGCTGAAAATGGATGAATAGACTCATTGAAAGATTGAAAACATGAGTTCAAGGGAAAACAACATATTAGGTATGGTATTCAAGAGGTCATTTTTAAGGGTTTTTGACATTACATGGGGCTTTATGTTTTGCAAAATACTGAAGTCTCAACAGTGGCTCTATTTGTGGATGTATGCCCCTATGGGCATAGCGGGGATTCAGTTTTCTCTGGTAGAAGCAGACTATCATGCCTCGTTCATCAAATTGTTTTAATGTTTTGCTCTGCCAAAAACATGGTTCTGATCCTGAATAAATATTACAAATTTGAAAATACTTCCATCACTTATTTTGAATACATCATCATCCACACTCATATATCTCATCAAATGTTTTGCTTGATTGGAGAAAAAACATGTCATTTCCCTGTCTGCTTGCAACACCAAACTGACACTTTGTAATTTTTTCGAATTAAAAATTACACATTTATGAGCCGATAGGCTTTTCTTGGGGAGAAACCTTTGACCAGCAAATTATCTCACACAAATTGCCAACTACTGGAAATGTGTCACCAGTAGTGTAAATGGATGTGTCGTCGGCAGGTGTCAGAGGATTTAAGGTAAGACGAAGAATCCTTACCGTTTTACACGTCCAATCTTTGGCCAAGAAGAGGAAAATGGAGTGAAAAATGAGAAGGGCGTAAACCAAAAAAAACAATGATGCGATTACCAAAAGGCATTAAATCTAGTCAATTTATTAAGATGCCAGGGAAGCTTTACTAAATTTATTCTGAACCAGGAGGTTGCGAGTACGAACACGATTGTCATCAGAACAACCATAGCAATGCATGTTATTCCTGCTATACTTTTTAAGAAATATTTATAATTTGGCTTTTTATTTCTGAAGTATTGCTTCAGATAAAGATTATAGTTCTCCTCGGTGCTACTAAAATTTCTTGGAAAATCACAGGCTAGATGATTCCCGATGTGGTGGAGAACACCTACAGAAATGGCTTCAGCGATTGTCTGAATGAATTTAAATTTAAATGTTAAATCAATATCGTTTTTAGCTGCAATTTTTAGGCTGTAATGCTAAATTTCAGATCTATGAGAAAAAGTATACTTTGAATTATTTTAGAAGATAAAAAACCTTGTAAAAATTGATATTGTCATCGAAAGGAAAAATGGATCCTAAGAAGGTGGAGTGAAGCCATGTAGTGGTGTTCCTGCAAACGAGGAGCAAAATGAGAGCCATGTTGAATCTGAGCATCTCTGCGCTTGGTTTGGCTATACACAAACAGTATCCCATTACTTTGAAAGCAGCTTTGTTTGTGTACTATATAAAATTCCAAACGAAAAGCACAGTTATAGCGGCGAACCAGAGAATAATCACCCACGCCCGCTGCCAATTCTCGTCCACTATATATTTGGCACTCTGCAGTAATCTTTGAATCAGATTCGCATCTGTCAAGTTTCGACTGATGTCGCTGTGATTTTCCTTACCATAGGCTGAGCCTTGTAGGAACAATGTTTGCAGTTGCCATAGCTAAAAGAACATTTAAAACACAGAAAAAGTAAGGCTTCCACAGTAATAATTGGAAGAAGGATTTCTGAAAAACTATACATGGAAATAAGGCTTGACATTCCAATTCATGCATTAAGCTTTTTGCTCTAGTCTGTGTTGTTGCACTCCGTTTTGTTCAAATTGTATTCTTCTTTATGCTCGTGAATTAGGGGTTCCCTAAGAAAATTGGCTACAGAATGGACGACCATCACCCCACTGCTAGACATGATTTCTTCCAGATCTAAACATTTTACATCCTTGTGATGTGTATTCTGCAGTCGCTAAAGACAATATCAAAATCTTCACCGAGAAGCTGAGTCTCATTAAACATGGCATCCTCAGCCCCAAGCAACAATTTTGTCGCCTCATCCAGAAGACCAGCATGGCTGGAGAAGAGTAATCTACACAAAGGCTTTCGATCTTATCCACCATGTTGTGCTCATTGGTAAAGTCCATCTTGAGGCCTTTTGTAGTTCCAGGTCAATTATAGTGGAAGATGTGGATATTTGAATTGGGAACTTTTCTCAGCGGCAGAAAAATTTAGGCTTCCGTGTGCAAGTTGAAGGTTGTTAGAGCTCGAGCTTGTCCAACAAATCTGTTCTCCGTGCATAAAATTTTCATTCAAAATAATGCGCTTTTATCCGCCTGATTTACTGTGAAAAATCTTTGCATTTGATAAAGCGAGAGGGAGGAGTCAACTGTCATAGAAGAGATCATCGGCCCGACAGGTCTCGTATGTTGTAGAACTGTACACAATCTACAGGACCTGGCAAAACAAGCATTACCGGTACCACAACCAATATCGCTTGAGCTTGTAGACTTTAAAGAACGCATGTGATGCTCACTTTTTTAATTTTCCTATCGACTTTACCTTGCATCTATTTGATGCAAGCGCTAGTTTACTTCTTGTGCATCATCTTTGATAGAGAATTAATCTCACAACCTTAACATTTCATGGCAACCCCTTTTTATTTTTGAATTGTTTTACCTCAAATCTCATCATTCAATGAAGGCTCCACCTCACAATTACATTTATGCTGAAAACCAAAGGTATCAATTTTATCTATATTATTCTGCATTTCATCTATCAACCTCCCCAGATTTTCTAGAAATATTTCTCCCTCCTCATATAATACATTTGCGCAAGTATTATTTTAAAAAGTATTATTCAGTGCTATTCAATTTCTCTTTCCACGTATTTCGTTCGAGCACACAAGGAAATCAAATTTGAAAAAAAAATTTGCATTATTCGTTCCTATTGTTTCATTTGAAAAAATCCCTAGAATATTTTCAAAATTACATACCTCAACCTGTTGATCAGAATGCACACCCAGGTTTAATATGTCATCCTCAAAGATATTCACTAGCACCTCTTCATTAATGAAGTCATTAAAATATTTTCCTTGTTCATCCAACATCTGAGAAGATTAATTTTTCATTTGGATCATTTTATTCTTATGTTCATCCAACAGATCTGAAATCTCTTTAGTGCTAAGAGAATTGTCTTCCTGTTCACCCCCTCTGTCACTGATATCTATCTCACAAATGTCACCATGGTTCTCATATTTGGATATTTCTCCATTGTCCTCATGACTAGGATATTTATTTTCATCAATACGTGAATGAGGAAATTGATACCCTTCAAAGTTGTCAGAGTCAATTCATTTTGCAGCATTCTTAGTTAAGTATTCTCCAACTGTAATATTTTCTTCAACTGGTGATGTTTTCCCTAGCGGATGCTCCAATATGCTAATAATTTTATCAATATTAGCATTGCATAAAAATAGGCTAGTGGACTATCATCTGAGGTGTTGTCTTCAATAATGCCATTAAACTCATTCATGAACCACCATTAAAAATCTTCTAAAGATGAGATACTTTCTAAGGGTAGAAAACTATAAATGTCACCTGCAGCACCTGTCAATGATCTTGCAAAAAATTTCATGATCTCATATTTTCCACAAAATTGAAAATTTTCAATGAACTCATAAAACCTTTTCAGATGTTGGATTGTCGATTCATCCTCTCTTCCATAGAACTACGGTATATGTACTTGCATGTTGAATGAATAAGTTTGATCCAAAAGATTGTTCTGAAATCTTCCCGTGATGAAATGCACTATGAAGGTAAATGATCAAATATTTCCTGGCATCATCTCTTAGTGACATTTCAAAGAGCTTCATGATCACATCTTCGTCATGAACATGATACATATAAATAAATTCTAAAATTTTTTGCACATGCTCTATTGTTGAGTCTTAATCCCTTCCATAGAAACTTGGTAAAATTCCTCTCAAATTGAAAGGAACCGTGACTTGGAAGATCTGTGATATTGCTAAAATCTAGTGCTTCAAATCTACCTCTTTGTGTTTGTGTCTGACATTGATGTATTTCTAAATATAGGATCTCTTGTGAATATATGTAATACTATATATTGAATTCTTGAATTTTTTGCAACTAACTAATTTTTTCATCAGGCTCTTTTCAACAGAGATGCCACCTCCTTTTAAGAGGAATAAAATTTACTTTCTTCTTTTGGGTCGTTCCATCAGCATAGTCATTTTTAATCAATGAAACAAACTCAAAATTGTTGACTTACCCAACGATAACAAAAAATTCTGAAAGCTCCTCACCAGCTGTTGGGTCCCAAAACTGTAGATTGCTTAAACCCTAAAGAACTACCAATTCTTATGACAAAGTCAAGCAAGGGCTCTGGCCAACGAACAAGAATGATCAATGTGATCAAATTCCCTTACACTTTTGGCTCTGCCACACTAAGGCGGGTGCACCTCTTTTTCTAACTCCCTTTTCAAATAACTAATTCAATATCCCTACGCAGATTTAAGGATAAAAATTAAAATATATTCCCAACTTAACATATAAATTGGAAATGATCAAACTAGTACTCTTCTTTCTTTTACCTCTATTAAAATATATTCCCAACTTAGCATATAAATTGGAAATGATCAAACTAGTACTCTTCTTTCTTTTTACTCTAAAAACTAACAACTCCTATTTGCCTAAAGAAATAAAAACAAACTTGGATAATGTATGAAAATCTTCCTACTCAATGAAATATTGCAAGACTAGTGCCTTATCTAAAGTGGGCTATGTATTCATCCTTCATCAACTCCTTATGTCAGACCCTGCGAGACAGTTTGTAGTCCTACCAATGCATTAAGTACACCACATACTACTAGATTAATTGAATTTAATCCCTATTCAGGCAATCATTTAAACAGAAAACAATAAGACAAAAATTTCATTATAGCCTTATAATAATCAAGTGTATATGCATGACAAATAACATCTCCACACAAGTTTTGAATACAACAATTGAATTCACAAATTTAATAATCACAAAGGACTTGATATGGTAAAAATCACACTTGTAACACCATCTTGAAGAAAAAAGTTTTGCTCATTTTATTGATTTTAAAGAATAGTACAATTGAATTTTTTGTTTCAGTTGTGCCTAAAATTCTAACCTCTTCTAATACTGTCTTGGTTTCCCTTTATGGAAAAATAGGGGAAGCAAAAAAGCTTCAGACCATTACATTCATGTCTTTTCAATTTCTAGCAAATCTAACAATATGCAAACTTCCTTTTATTTTCACCTATAGTATTATTTCCAAAATATTTCACTTTTCAAATTAAAATATTTCCCAAAAAAAATTGTTGTCATATTATTGCCATATACTCTCAGTAATTTTTAGCACTTTCAAAATAATTATTGGCACCAAGACTTCACTCCACTTATTTCCTTAGTTAAAAATATCTTATTTTCTGTTGAAAACAATTTACAATTTCACATTGAAGAAATTTCATTCCCTCAAAATAACACTATATCTGTGTCGTGATAAATCTCGTTTACCGTGCTCTTCAATAAAAGAATTTATCTCCTTTTAAAACTTCGTAAATGATCTTCCCTTGTGACATTTTACTAGCTTATATATACCTATATATATATAATACGCCGAGAGTAATCCTTCTCGAGGCGCCTATTTTTTCGTGTGGATTAGGGATGATAATTTAAAATAGGCGCCTCGAGAAGGATTACTCTCGGCGTATTATATATATATATATATAGGTATATATAAGCTAGTAGCAGTCGCGGCGCAATATGGAAGACATTTTATGATTAATGGTTATGGTTAGAGTTAGGGTTAGAGCTAGGGTTAGGGTTAGAGTCAGGGTTAGGTTTAGGGTAAGGGTTAGATGTAGGGTTAGGGTTAGGGTGATTGTTTACAGTTGGAATGTACGATTATGGGTCAGGGTTAGAATTTTGCATTAGGGTTAGGGTTAGGGTTAGGGTTAGGGTTAGAGTTAAAGTGATATTTATGGTTAGGATTAGGGTTAGGGTATTTTTTACAGTT
>MU223975.1:812172-849409 GCA_018584345.1 Thuja plicata | reverse complement strand
ACAACAGTATGGAGGAGCATGGGATACAGTCCTATCACAGGCAGAATACTCTTACAATGATTCATTAAACAGAAGCACTGGTCTGACTCCCTTCCAAATTGTCTATGGCAGTCACCCAAGGGGAGTTATAGAACTTAGAAACATCAAGGATATGGATAGAAAGAGTGCACAGGCAGAGGACTTTAAACAAGTCATGAAAGACATCCAGGAGAAGGTGAAGGATAGACTTCAACATACATTAGCAAAATACAAAGAATATGTAGACTGAAAGAGAAGAGACTTGCAATTTCAAGTAGGTGACTTGGTTATGATACACCTTAAGAAGGAGAGGCTTCCAAAGGGTAAATACACCAAACTTATGATGAAGAAAGCTGGCCCATTCAAAATCCTTAAGAAGTGTGGGAACAATGCATACAAGATTGATCTCCCACCAGACATAGGACTTTCTCCAATATTTAATGTGTCTGATCTTTATGCTTATAAGTCTCCTACTAATGATTTTGATACAGGAATAGGTCAGGCAGATGTGTCTCAGTTACCAAAGACCATTAAACCTCAGATAGAATGCATACTAGACAAGAGGATCTCAAAATAAACTAGGAGGGGTACTTACTACTCCTACTTGGTCAAATGGAAAGATACACAAACTAAAGATGCAACATGGATGAGCCAAGCAGACATTGAGAAGGCAAGATACAACCTTGATGCAGTCCCAACTCAAGGGACTTGAGTTCTTTTGAGGTGGGTAGTATGGTGCAGAGCCCTCACTCAAACAAATCAGTGATTCTAGGCAATTCTTAGTATTTCAGTCAAGGCATTTATTAAGCCTTCCATTGCATGAACATGGAACTATACTCATCTCCACTAAGATGACTCATGATGGGGAGCATCATATCTTAGGTTGTTATTAAGTTGATGTAAGTCCATTTGTAAAGGCTTAAGGCTCATTGGTGATTCTATAAACCTTGAGTCCTTAGACCTATGGGAAATTTTTCTTAGAATAGTTAGGAATATGTTGGGAAATAGGTTATTATACCTTAAATAAGGTCCTAGGATAATCTAGAGTCCCTAGGTTTCATTCTATACTAGAATTGTCTAAAAACAATAAAAGTTGCTAAGCAACTTTTCAAAGTTGCTAAGCAACTTTACAAGAAATGCTTAAATGTTTTAATTAGTAAGTTTCAACTGATTATAACTGAATCTCAGGTAGTTGATCAGTGAAACACACTTATAAAAGTGTTAATCAACCTTCCCAAAAGAACAGGTTGATAGATGTAATCAATTTTATGAAAAATCAATAAAGTTCCCTGTTTTTCTTCTTAAAAATCACTGTTATTTTGATTCTGCAGAGGCTGTACGGATTGGGAGAGAAATTTTAATGGTTGGAGAAGATACTCTGTTGAATTAACCTTCGAATGCACTTGGTCTGAGGTTTTTTTGAGGTCTGTGGACAAAGTTATAGCATTTTTCCTCCTAATACCTAGGAAACCCTAGTTCCAGTAGGGTTTTGGGCAAATGGAGTTATAGAGTGAGACTATACCGTCCATTTTGCACAAAACCTAATTAATATGGAAGCCTTGGGAATTTAATTTAAGATTCTAAAAGCAGTAGGACAGAAGTTGAACGGAATGATTTATGCTTGCAAGCCCTAGACCAAATATCATGATGTATTTGGTCCTAAATTATAGGAATCGGCCTATCTAGTGTTAGATATACACAAAGTGAGTAATCCAATTGTGGATTAGGTGTTCTTAGACAACATTGAAGAGATCCAAAGACATGCCTTCAATCTATGCACCCATTTCATTGGTCTTCCTTTGTAAACCAAGCCTATTAGGGCCCTATTAGGTCTGTGTACCTTGGAGGATTCTTGGAGTGTAGGAGTAGATTAGAAGTTGGTCTTGTGGGGCAGTGTTTGGATGGTTAAAAATCTTCAAACTAAATCATTTGATTAGGTTTTGGGTGTGGGGTTGAGTTAGAAATCCCAATTTTGTCAAAACTAGCCTTGTAGCCCTATTTTGGGAAAGAGCTAGCAAACATAGTGAAATGTTGCAAAAGGTGTGTTTTAGGACTTAGGGACTGTTCTAAGGATTGTTAGAGTTGTATAACAATTAGAGAAAGGTGGTGAGGCATTTCTTGGAGCCTGGTTGAAAGTCTTAGCATTTTGAGCAATTGGACCCCAAAGTTCTAAGAAGATCAAACCTTCCACTGTTGCACTCTGCATCAGAAAGCATCCCCAGAACCAAAGACACTTGACCAGGACTACTACCCAAACCAGCACCAGTAACCATTCTGCCAAAATCCTGCTCGCAGTTTGAATCTCCATCTTTCCCGCTCGAAACCTCTCCTCTCCTGCTCAAATCCTCTCCCATCCTTCCTACTTCAATAGGTTATTTAATGTTACGTCTGCTATTTGTACTTATTAAAAATGTTTTCTTTCTCTTAAGACTGCCTCAAACTTTATAGTTTGAGAATTTCTAATTCCTTTTGTAGTCATTTTGGAACAATTCCATTGCCAACAAACCGTGCTTCCTGGAGCTATGAAATTTGGTGAAAGTTTACAATAATTTAAAAAAAAACATGGGTTTTACATCAAATCATGAACCACTCCCCAAATTGGAGTACTTCTTTTTGTAAACTGACCTACCTAGCCAGCTGGGAGAAAATGTAAACTTTAAAATAACATACCAAATGGGCTCTAGACTTGTTGAAATCAGAATCAGATACTCCTATCACAATCCCAAGACTCATAAAAATTTCAGATTTGAAAATTTTGCACATTTTTGAGATGAGATATTTGTCTCAAGATCCTTCATAAAATAATTAAAAATTCTTCAGAGCAAGTTTGAAATCACACATTAAAAACATCTCCAATCTTCATGAAATTGCACATGAGCATAGTCTCATATACCAAGAAACTTTTTTCCAAACGGTTTCCCAAGATCTATCATGAGCCCCAAGATTTTAATCATCAAAGAAGGCAATGTTTTATTTATGAAACATTTTCTTGATATACATCTAAAACTGTATTTACATTCCCTTTCTAAATCATGCAAAATCAATCAATGAGGATCTATAGTCTGGAACACAAGTTCATTTCTATGTTGAGAAATGAATGGACCAATTCATCTGATGAGATATATGTCTGACTAGGAAATATTAATCCTCAAAGTAACCTCTTTATTGATGTCATCGCCCTGCACATAACAAATCTAAAGAAATTGCATTTTGTTTTAGCCAATGAAAATAGCAAATGAACTCATATGACTATAAATTTTGGCATGGGGTTTGACTATGACATGAACAATTGCAAGGAGTATTTTAGATTGGAAAAAGAAACAATAGGAACTGACATATTGACTCTTTAAAAGTGGCTTCTTGAGGGTGCTTAAATATGTGAACTGCAAACCATAGAAATTTCCTATTCAATAGATGCAACAATTTGATAATGGGAGGCTAAAAATTGATGAATAGACTCATTTATATAAAAACACAAATTCAGGGGAAAAAAAATATTAGGTATGGGAGTCAAGATGTCATTTTTAGGGTTTTTGACATTATATGGGCTTTAAATTTTGCAATATATTAAAACCCCAACACTTCCTTCTCCCAAGTGGTCAAGTTGCACGTCGACGGAGACATGATCGAGTACTTGTGTTGACAACACCAATTGCTTCAAGAGATGTTAGAAGGATCACACATCATATCAACTACATTGCATATCCATTGCATGTTTATAACTCATCATATAGAATCATTTCACAATACATATTCATTTCATCATTAAGTTGCATCCATACATCTATGCATCAAAAAATAAAATAAAAACATTGTATAGAAATTACATAATCATAACTAGTACCATATCCATCCATACATTTAGAAATCACATCAATGCTACATATACATTTATATAATCATCCATAAAACAACATAAGCATATATGATCATAAACAGAAATGCATCCACATAGAACATCATAAGGAAATAACACATCTCATAGAATCAGCCAACAGAAGTACAATAAGATTGAATCATGTGTCTCAGTATATATGTGTATCAAAGTCACAAGTAAATCAAAAACTCGAAGTATACAATATGTATCACCAGACTAAGTCATTGTCTATAAGGCCAAAAATTGGTACAATATTGATAAATATAAAAATGTATCAAGAGAAACAATAGCTAGATCTTAGCCATGTCTATAGCATATGCAGGAACATGTGGTGGTGGAGATGGTGGAGGAATGGCCTCATCGGCCTAAGGCATGTGAAAGCTTTTATAATAAATCTGAAACCTCTCTACCAATGTTGTGAGAAGTCCATGGTTCACCCTAATATGAGGGATCCCCATAAGCCATCTAAAACTACACTCTGCAATCGTGGCTTTCTCCTCATCATCTAACCTCCCTACCAATCGCATAATTGGTGGATATGTAATCATGAACTAGATATCAGGTATTCGCTCCTGCAGGAAACAAGCAATGAAGGATCAGTATGCCTATCAAAGTGACCAAATGAAGAGATAATATGCTACACAACATGCTAACGAAGGCAGATCAACAATGAGAAATTTTGAAATTGGACATTCAAAATCTCAAAAACACACGTTGTTCCCAATACAAGAAAACAACTTGCATAAATTCCTGGTACGATCATTCACATAGGCCAATACAAGTAATCTTCCTATTACGAGAATGCAGGGTTCACTATACAAGAAAATGGGTTGTTTTTAATATGCTCGTACGAGTTCTGAGCAAGGGGCATATGAGTAATCTAATGGCCTAATACGAGTGGGCATTTGGTAGCAGTTTCTTGTACAATCTCTCCCTAGGACTCGAATGAGAAACTGATGTTTCATAATTAAAAACTTGGAAACAACATGAAAAATTAATAAAAGTTTATGAAACAAGAATTGAAGGAGAGGTTTGTTGTGCACTTACTATTGTTCGGTAGGTCTGGGGTCAGTTCTAAACTTTTTGGTGCTTGAATCGGTGAGTATCAATGGGGACCACCATTTTTCTTAGCGAATGTTTTAAACTCAAAAAGGTTGAAATGAATTCAAAATGAGCCCTTAGGCCTTTATATAGATTTTTGCCCTATTTTAAACTTGCTCTCATTAACATGAAAATTATACTCCTGGCTAATTTGACCATCCTAATTTTATTTTTAGGATCAAAATTGAATCTAAGAAGGTTTCACTTGTGAAAATTGATATTTGACTTTTTTAGTCAACCATAGTCGACCGCTTGCACAATCAGTCTTTTGGACTTTGACCCAATGGAAATCTCTCATCATTTTCATCCCAACAATCTATGTGTAAGATTTTGGTCAAATTTGGTCAACCCTACCACAATTTTGGTCAAAATTGGTCAATAAGACCTCGAATCAAGTGCAGAGCAGGTCCTAAATGCTTGCAACCTCTTCCAAATCAAATCAGCTTCTTCCTGCATCATTTTATCAATCGAATTACTTTCAATCATTAGGGAACCTAGCCATATTTGGATTTTTCTCTTGAGGGGCAAGATCAAGATATCAACACTTCAATGATCACATCATCAAGCAAGACCCCATCACTTGGGGCCTCTCAGCTTCATTGCATCACATCAAGTTGAGATTATCATAAATCAAAGGATAAGGACATCAACACTTCATTAGTCACATCATTAGGAAATACTTCATCACTTAAGGCATCTCAAATTCATTGCATCACATCAATTTGAGATTATCAAAAATCAAAGACAACCCAATCTTTTAGTCTTATACAGTGACGGATACACTCAAAACCAAACAAATCAGTTTTATACGAGTCATTCATTTTGGAAACTAAACATATTGATCAAGTTGGCTTCATCCCTTCAAAGCAAGTAATTTATTTCTATTCAACCTCTTATTGGTAATCAGTTTCATCGCTTCAAATCAAACTGGTTATTCATTCAAACCAATCATAAGGTTCAAAAGTTTTCAATAGACATTTATTTTCATTGCTTCAAATCAAACTAAGAATTTTTTTTCATATCTTTTCATCAATCTTCCTCCAATAAATCTTGGAGTCGGTCTTCTTCAAAATAATGGTTTCATCGATTCACATCAAATTATTCTTTGTCTCACCGTTAACTATTTTTTGAATCGATGGACCAATCACACAAAAATTCAAAGAGGGGAAAATGTAATGACCTAAATTTAGTTATCTAAACCCTAGACCCCCAATCTTGATCTCTTATCAAGAAAACCCTAATCTTGAGCATCTTATGTTCTAACCCTAAAGGAAGTTGAACATCTTCGAGTTTGTGTGATGTAAACCCTAGGTCCTAATCTATCATCGCACCTTATTAATTAACTCTTTCCTAAAATCATAAAACATTGATAAATAAACCTTAGGTTATTTATTTTATTAATATCTTAATATATTGATTAAATAAATTTCTTAGTTGTCAATTAAATTCAAAAAGGAATTAAATTAATAAAATTGAGTTAAAATGCATTTAAAATCCTTTAAATATTTAAAAGTAAATTTTGGGTAATCATTTTAGAAGTTTTTGAAATATTGATCAGTTAGTTTAGTCAACTCAATCTCTCAACCAATCATCTTCCGTGCATATAGATTGTGCTTCTTCAAGTTAAATATCATCCATTCTTTAGCTTTCAATCTCGGTCCTTGATTTGAGAGAGGTTTTCTACAAAAGTGAGCTTCATTTCCTCACAAACGATCCAAATTTTGAGTATTTTTATTATGCATATTTTCTATTCATCATTTACTTTAAAGCATTTAAGCATTTAGCATTTTTAGGTTATTTATGTTCTTAAGAATTTTCAATTCTTAAATCTAGGAACACTTCCATCTTAGGTTCTAAAATTTATTGAAGCTAAACTTTGGACTAATCATCTTGCATTTCATATCATATATCTTATTCATTTTCAAATCCTTCATTTATAATAGGTCTATAGTCACTGGGTTTGCGATGACCTTAGAGAAACATCCACACTCCTACCCACTAGAAGGCAATGGGTCGACTTTGATTGATTTACTATTATTTTCATAGTTACATGCTTTTGTAGCTTAATCATTTACTGACTTATTGAAGTGTGTGTTCATAGATAGTGCAACCATAATTCACATGCAAAACTATCTATTATATTAGTTAGTATTTCAATTTTCTACTTTTTCATTCATTCTCTATGTAACACCCCTCCATGAAACCCGTATGGAAAATATTCTCACCACTAAAGTTGTAAGTAATTTAAAAAAAAAAAAAAACCAGCCAACATAAAAATACATTACAAAGACTACCTAATTCATGAATATCACTTCTCTTAAGAACATAAATCATCATAAAAGATATAACACAACCTAATTCCTCCACAGACTCCCTAACATTGTTACTTAACAACATGAACTAGTCTATTAGTGAGATATTCATAAAATGTGTTATTCCAAATTCATTTTAGTGCACCAAGTAAATACTCTTTTCTTACCATAAGATACTCATTTATACATATAATTGATAAATCAAGCTTACTATCATATCACATGACTTTCAAATAAAAGAAATATGGCTTAATCTTCTTATTTTACATATTAAAATTCACCTAGGAAAGTTAACCTTTAACATAACCATTAATTCATTTATGTAACATTAGTTGATCCCTAATTCCTAAAATGTATTATTAACATTTCATAATGACATCTTTTATATCATTTTTAATTTGAGAATTTAGGTAAGAGAGATTAGCAATCATTAAAATAATCAATATCCTATGTATTTCAAAACTCCATAAACCTTTAGAGGAAGTGACTAAATATAACCATCATCTGAATTGTACAATCAAGATAATATCTCAATTCATCATTTCAAAATAAATTCTTTGACCCATTTTATTTAAGTTATAACACCCTCATCCCTAGATACAATATATCATACTAAATCTATGTTCATTTCCTTTTTAAATGGACACATTATGTAATAGAGTAATCATGATCAAGTATCACAATCAACTTTCCTTTAGCATAGATAACATATAATATTTTCCATTTTCTTTCACCTAGATCTACCCATTCCTTACACTTCTTGAAGTATATCATATTACAACATTGATCATTTATATAGGCCTCTATTTAGGAGCTCACAAATACATAAATGTATATTACATCAAGTACAAGATGCATGTTACAATAGAAAATTCTTCAATTGCAATACTAGAAGGAAGCATGCACTAGGATCATCCATAGAACCATGAACAATACATTGATATAAAAAGATTAAAAACCCAACCATGTGGATCTAAAGAGGTTCACTCCCCTGTGCTAGGATATAGAAACCAAGGTCCACACAAGAGGTATCAACTAGGATATTCCTAAGTTAGCAATAAACCTTTCCCAAAATCACAACACAAAAGGATGAACAATAAGGCAAATAGGAACAAGTAAGACATGATCATCAACAACATGATCTCTAAAATGGGTTCCCTACGCATAAATACACTTTATGAAGGCATAAGGAAGCCAAATTACAACATGATGAAATTCATAATAATACCACAAAATAAATTAATTGTGTTTAGAAAACCAATAGTTGTCCCTAATCTATTAGACAACCCTAAACCCTAATCTGACACTGAAATTAATCCAAAACACTTAGAGAGGCCTCTAAATGCACCAAACATGATAAATATCATATTCAGAGTACAAAAAAATCTAACTAAATAAAAAACAAGATCCTATTAGCATCTTATAACCAGAAAACCCCTAAAACTTTGTAATCTTGTAAAACTAATTTATTTCAAATCAGGATTAAATGCAAAGAATAGTCATCAAAGAATACGCACCCATATCTTCCCTAATTCACATAATCAATGAACTCCCTTCATTGAATATTTATATAACATCATTATAGACTCTCAATACAATTTTTAGAAAGATCCCACTGTAGGAAAGAAATTTATGACTTTTGTTCTAAAACAGAAAACCCTAGTTACGGTTCAGACATGCCTTCAATAAAATTGTTGTAACTTTCCAAAAATATAATAAAAATAATCCAAAATAATAGGAAATGAAAGATAAGAAATATGATAATCTCTGATATCAAATTTTTATTTTTCCATTATCAGAACATAGCATACAAATACTTTTGTAAGAAAAATCAGAACAAAGAATGGACAACTATAGTCTGCCAAAATATCTATAATAGGGAATTAATTCGAACCTAAAAAGGAAATCAGAGAGATACCCATTTAATATCTTTGAATTTAACTTCCATAACATCAAGAATTAAAAATCCTAGACTTAATTTATATTATTCCAATAACAGATCTCAAAAAATGGGTTTCAAAAAACCGTAGAAAACACATGACAATTCTCACAAAAAAACTTAGAACTTTTCAATAACTCTAGGAATGAAAATTACAGATATAATACATCATGAGAAGATATAAATAGATCCATATTTTATAATATACATAAAAAACTAAGAAATCCAATCCATACCTCAAGTCCTACAAAGGTTCAACCAAGGAGGAAAGAGACAAAAGAGAAAGACCAATCCAAACTTGATATGCATCCTTCAAACCCTCTCCACTATCATAAAAATTCATGGAAAGTAAAACCAATATTTCCTCAACAATTCATCTCCTCTTCCCCTCAAAATCAAAAGATAATCCATAGAAATAAATTTATCAAAGGTAACCAACCCCCAACTAACTCTTAACTAAAGGGTATAATTACATAACTCAATATAATTGTAAACTCACAACTATATATAACTTAAACAATGAATAATTTATTATCACTAATATACATATTTATTATTATCATAATATGGAATAGAAGATATAAATAATATGTAACCTATCCATATTATTAATAATTAGTAACTAAGAATATTAAATCTCTCCTTAATTATCATAATACTAACTTTATTTTAATCCCATACTATACACCATAAACAGTATCCACAATCATGCAAATATAATAACATAAACTTATATATACATATACATATGTGTGTGCACCCATATATTTATATTTATATTTATATAGATATATGTCAAATACCAAACACTAAAAGCTATGTGACTATGAAGTAATAGCTCATAACATTAATATTATTATGTAAGATATAACTGTCAGATAGAATAAAATCACATGCCTCAAAATAAATATAATCATCCAAAGATGCCATAAAAATAAACTATAAAACACAGAAAAAAACACAATTTCAGACAAGGAAAGTGAATCCAAACTCCTGACCAAGCATCAAACCCTTTGAAAGGTAGACCTCTAAAAACAGGAATCCTATGGGCATAAGGGAAGGAATTTACAAGAACCTTGGTATTATCTCTGCAATAATGACTATCAAGGATTTGAGGGCACACTCATACCTGTGAAGCCAAGTGGATTTGATGCCTAGTACCTTCAATCCTACATCACATAGAAACTATACATTTGCATATACATATATAAGGAAGGAGGTGTAGAAAGATGACTGGGCTTGAGACATCATGCGGATCTCACTAGGTGAGTAACAAGGAATTCATTCCTAGTCATGTAATCACATCATAGATACACACACATATAACATCAAGTATATAAATCATGAATCATTTATAAACAAGGGTTAGATCATAATCCATTAGGGTTAGTAACATAACTAGATCAAATTTCTAAGGAAATGATCATATCACGAGTACTTTAGTATGATATAACATTAATCATGAACAAATTATATGTCTAACCATACAGAATCATCACATCCGAGGACCTAATCACTTGGAAGACCTATAATTCATAATCATTGATACAAAGAATCACTTGTATATAAATCACATATATTTTTTAGGTATCCATCCTAACACATAAGATCCTAAGCTATCATAATCATCAAATGGTGACCACATAACAAAGGATAAAAGTATTGGTAAGTGCATCATTGCCAAACTAGATTAGAATATAATGAGTTAAACAAGCACCTTAAATAGATACATGTTAACAAAATAATCCCTAAGATACCTTCAACATTACCAAAGGCACATCAGGGTTGGAGGGGTATTACATCCTTACCCATTAGGTTCGACTTACTCTTGGAAGTGAGAAAAGTTGAAATGGAAACACATCACATGTTAGATCTTAAACACATTTTAACTAATATAACAGGTATAACCGATCCTTGGATCCACGCAATAAATAAGGAATATTTTGCATAACATGATTATGCATAAAACAAATATATATCTCAATCAATTTTATTACCACCAATTAGGATAGCTTCAACTTGATCAAACATTAGTCTGAATATAAATTTCCCTTTAATTAGAAAGTAAGAACCAAGGTAAATTGCTTGAATCACTAAATTTTCCTTAAAATATATTAAAATATTACAATTTCCTTCCCTTTTCAACACATATAAATCAAAATTCATAAAATATGGTAATACTTACATCTGACATAATGATACATTTCTATCTAAAATGAAACATTTAGCATATCCAAATGTGCATTATAAACAATCATATCAGTCCACATCACTGGGATTACACATCACAAGGATCAAGACTAGATATGCCTCTCTCGAAAAGCTCTCACTCTAGGATAAAATACCAATCTCGTCTATATCTAGAATCCATAATACATAATCTATTATCAACACCTCTCTTAGTGGCTTGATGGTGTCTTGGGACATTAGCACAAATGCCCTCCATACAAGTCCATGTGTCATATCCATTGTTTTTTAAGGTGGGTAGCCTCAAAGGAATAGACACAACACATAGGAAGGTAGTGGATACTAGCTGCATAACAGCCTCACATACCCCCATCCTCAAGGGTTCCCTATGTCTACTTCCTCGTATACACTCACCAAGTCTGTCTCATGCATATTTAGTGAGGAAAAACACCAAAACACAAGACCAACATTAGAAAATGCCAAAATAAGCTAGTTTAGCCACTAAAGTTTATAAATAATAGAAAGAGAATTATCAATCTCAACAATAAGATAAGAAGAATCCATGATGTTACAACAATAAATTAGACCCAATATAAATTTCATAATTCATGGCTAAACTATCATAGGAAAAGATGAGAAAATTGTTGGTCTACATAAACAAAGATAAAAATCACCATAAATTCCACATCACATCACTATGTGACTATATATAGCCACCTCACGAGGAAAGAGGGAACAACGTCTAGCTATTGCAATAGCCCTTCATGTGGTTGGGCCTAGGAAACACTACCTACATGGCATGGTGGGTTCACCTCGGCAACACCCCACATTGGGTTGTGCATAATGAGCATGCCAACAAACTTGGCATGACCATACACCAAGTTGAGAAAGAACACTATGGTTGTATGTGCCATGGAAGTGTTCCTCGAAGAGTCGGCACACACAAGACACACCACACATAGCGATGTATCTCATAGATAACTGTCATATCCAGAGGTAAACATGGCTAGGGCCCACCCATATGCCTACCACATCTATACAACCGAGCATCCATGGGTGCCATCCACAAGAATGTAATTATCTCCAATTTTCACTCTATAAAGTAGGAAAACATACATACATATAATACACCTTCACGTAACTATGTACGTGGCATCATGTTCTCAAGATCAACTCTCTACAATCAGAAACACAACATCATTAGCTCAGACTATGTCAGAACTTTAGTCGGGTGTGGCATTGTATTCATTGTATCATGTCAAAATATGTGTGAATATGGTTTCTATCATAGTATGGGCTAAAATAAATCCCCTCCACATGCTTGACCATAGATAAATATACATATGTCTAAATCATATATCTTCTCATAGAGGCTCATATCAAGTACTAGTATGTTTCTCAAGAGCTGTGGGGATTGGGATAAACACTTATGAACCACATATACAAGTTCATCTTAAGGGAAGAATTTATTACTCTTTTCCCTCAAGTAGTGGAAGCTAGGGTCACTTCACGCCTTCATTATACATATGCCACATAACTACCTGAGGAAATGGTTACACTACTATCCCTCCACATACTAACTTACTAACACCCATGGGTTGGCACTCAGTAGGGTAACAAACAAGAAAGCAATACATGAGTGGTATGGTTCTCCCATACCCTTATCTAAAACATAAATTCTATGGATAGGCACTTGTATTGCACTGCTCCATGACACTCAAACATTTACTGGTTATACACAACACCCAACATAAACACTAGCATAGGTTTTTTCACATTTACAAGGAAGTATATAATAACATCATATTTTATCCATATGTTCCTATTTTTTTTTTCACAATTCACATTGTTTCTACCTGGTACAAAATAGCAATGACATTTAATCACACTCTACCTCGTCATGGGCATATGCCAATATCCAATGTACACATATCAATATCAATGCTCTTTTACATAATATAAAAAACTATCTACAAGATGACTTAAACTTATATAAAATAAGGTACAAAGAACAATCATACATTATGTTACCCTTTTTACTTCTTCAAGATTCATTGAACCAACAGACATTTGTTGTAGTGAAGGAAAGGAAACAATAAACTTGTACTGCAGACATATAACAACATTATAAACCATTATGGACATGCACTTTTCACCCAATCAAGGACACCAAGAGTGGAACAAGTATCATCTTTTAAAATAAATGAATTATCTAGGTAATTCAATACACATGATAAATCCCTCCAAGAAAGACACATGAAACCATTTACATATTTTCAGAACACTAGTATTTATCTAATATAATGATTTCAATACCGATAAGCAAATATATTGAAGTAAATTAATAAGGGTTACAATAATATTTGTCAACTAAAGTCTCAATTTTATTATATTGCAATTTGGGGAGCATGGATAACTATAAGAAACTCCCTCCTCGGAAAAAGTGTAAAATCCTGGCGAATCGTACGTTAATTTACGATAAATATTTTCTTGATGATGGCATATTGTTTTTCCAAATTAGGAAAATAATATAAAGGGGAAGGAAAATTTTTCCCTGCAGAATGAAAATTTCATAAAATCCTGGCAAATTATACATTAATGTGGGGAAAATATATATTATATGAGGTGAATTTTTTGCTTTTGAAGTAAAAAAATTATAATATAACAGGCGAATGAATTTTTTTTGAAGGGAAAAAATATTTGTATTGGCGATTTTCAAAAGATGGGACTCATCAATGCGTCATGTGGGCTAACACCAAGCAATAACTTGTTTTGCAGATTAAACACATTGGTATCGATAAGAATGAAAAGTTACATCGACACAGAACCTAGCAGTAACATTCATCATTTTATAATATTAAATGTCTTATTTGAGATCATTTGATTCTCCTAGATGAATGGCAGATGTTTAATTTCAGCCTAATTTCTTGAAGGAAACAGAGTTCTCCAAAAAGTCAGTAGAAAAAGGATACGTAACATCATAATTAATGCAATATCATGTCCAATGAATATAACCTTTATTTTTTGTAAATATAAATGGTCACACACGGACACATAACCTAATGAGTAATATCCATTTTTTTATATTGTTAAATGTATTATTTGAGACCATTTGATGATCTAGATTAATGTTTGAAATTTAATTTCGGGCTGAATTTCTGAAGGAAGCAGAGTTTTGCAGGAAGTCACCGGAATGATGACACATATAAAGCCTTAAAAAGTGCACCGTAACCATGATTGTTGATTACTATTGGTTATTTGTTTACGTTGACAATGGATAGTGCAACTACAACTTGTAACTCATAACTTAAAAAGAAATAAATGCCTTGTCAATGATATTCTTTAACTTCCATCTTTAACTATCAATAGTACACATGCATTTATGGCAAATATTTACATGTAGATATGAAAGATTAAGGACAGTGGATTTAAATCTCTCTCACACATAATGAATTTATGGGAAAGATTTACATTAAAGATTAAGGAAAATGGATTAAATGTGATTGAAGAAATAATAATTATTTGCTAAGTATTCGTGATCACTACTATCAATCAAGTGGTCGGGGCTATTTATAGACAATCTGGCTTCTTTCTTTTTCATTTTTATTTTGGTAGATTAAGAATCAGAGCTGTCGGTGGTAGAAATTTTGACTCTGGTTTTAAGATTTAGGTTTTTAGGTATTTAGGATTTCAAGAATTAAAGATGGACACACCAATCTGTTTGAGATGTACATCCCCAGATGACTAGAGGTCCTTTTTTCATAGAGTCTTAGAAGAAATCCTCACTTCCATTTATAGGGAGGTTGGTAGTTCCGCTTTTATAAATTCTACTATGTTGATGTTATTGGGTTGAGAGTTCCTTGAGAATATTGACAGATACCACGTCTACATGAACATTACGTCCCAATTTTTTACATCTCTAGTCAACCTCGTAGGATAGAAGGTGGATATGCTGATGTTGTTGAGGAAGGTTGTTTAAGAGAAATTCATGGAGAATGATGTCGATGTTGCTATTTTTGCGAAATTATGGGTGGGGATCCCTTGGCCAAGAGATATACCCAAGCTGCTAGAGTCAAGAAGAAATGTGGCTAGACAACCCTTTCTGTTGAACCTTAATGCTAAGAAACTAACGTGACTCAGGAAATGGGCACGGCTTGGAAGGGATTTTCTCTAGAAATTGTTTTCCCTTGATGAATTTGATGAGTCAGAGTACACATGGCTTGAAGAATTCTCAGAGATTATCCTCTCAGGAAAATTCTACTCAGACAAAAGGGAAGATGAAGATCCCTAATTTACCCATTCCCGTTACCCTGGTCTTTTGACAATGGAAATGCAAAGTTTCACTTTTCTTATACCGATAAGAAGTTGCCTAGTAGGTTTCTGTTTTTACCAGACAATGTAATTTTATGAAAAAAAAATTAAAAAAATTTCCAAGTTCGTTTCAATTTTTTTTTTATGGGTACAAAAAATGATTCTTAGACTTATCTATGATTACATTATTTTAATTAGTTTCTTTACCTATGTATTAGACATTTAAGTATGCTTAAGCGATGGATTAGTACTTCCATTTTTAAATCTGAAGACTGAGATTTGAATTTTTAAAATGATTAAGTTTCTTTATCAATCCAGAGACAAAGAAAGTTTCTATTTTTAATTTTCCAATGTGTCATATCGATGTGTGATAATGTAATTTTGATTATAATACAAATATAAATAATTCAATTCAATTCAATGTTAAAGTTTGAGTTAAACATTACTCAAAGAATAATTAATTGTTACATATTTAAATTGATTAGAGATGTAACATTTTTAAAGACAGTCACTGCCAACCATTGGATGATCACAGATCGATGATGTATAGTGAATTTTGGGCTGAAAGGGAAAAGAGACCATATTTTTGTAAACCTTCTCTGGAAATAAGGCACATGTCATGAATTAACCATCAACTAAGTATAATTAAAATCTAACTTAGAGTACACTCTAAAACTAAACATTTATTAAACGTAATAACAAATAAGCTGAAGTTGTAATTTAAAACTATTAAGTGACACATGTCCTAGTGACATCAGATGACAATCCAAAATTTAATGAGACCCACGATAGTGCGACACATGATAGTTACTGCCAGCGACTGTTGGATGAGCACAGATCAATGACATGCGACATATTTCAGGCCGAAAGGGAAAATAAACCCCATTTTTGCAAACGTATTCTGGAATAATGTAAATGAACTCAAAATCATAGTCATAGAATAAGTATCACTTACCTTTGCATCAAATTAAATAGCAAGAATGCAGTCACGACTCGCCAATGCAGTATGAAGTTACACTCAATAGTCAACAATCTGAAACTTTGCTATCGATCAAATATAGAGATATTAGAATATTTTTATACTAATCCTTATTTTGAAAATTTGGTAGGATACCAAATATTTGTACTAGGTATATAAATATTTGGCGAAGCTCGCATAATTATAACACATCTTTTATTATTCTTGAGGTGATTATGGGTCATCCAATACCTTCGCATGATTAATAAAGTTGGAAAAATTATGTCAGTTAGAGACATGCGCCCTAAAAATGCCAGGCAAATTTGGGGCCGCCTATAAATATATATGTATAAAATGATTGGCAAATATAGGTCGTCGATTTAGGGTCGCATTGAATTTATAACCAAATTTTTTAAATATATGGGGATCAAAATTTATATTCCATTAGCAATAATGTGTAAGAAATGGAAAAATTAAATAAACCAATGGGAAATGGGCCTGGGCTTTGGACCCAATATTAACAAAATTTGGGTGATAGGGTCAATCCAATATATGAAAAATATTCTCCATTTCTGGGGTCGCGTACATGCGACATTCGCTAAATGGTGAATAATCACCACTAAAGTTTTCACTGTTGGAGATGATAATCACATCATTACTAAACTTCTGTAACATTCATATTTCATCTAAATATAGTTATTCACCATTTCAAGAACAAATGATTTCCCAAGAGAGTCAAGAAAATATTACATCAAACATAGTTCTTCCTTCAATAATTATACCAAAAGAATACATATTCCTTTAATTATGAGGGCTCCTAATTGAATCAATATATTTAACCCCTACATAGGCCTTAAATCACAAATGCACCTTGGGGAATTAGGTTTTTAACCTAGAAATTCTAGTGTTGCAACCTAATTAATAAGGTCCTAAATTTACCTTCCATACAAAGCTATGGTTGTCAACTCTTTTCTAAAATAGTTAAAAGGAAAGAGAGATGTGATATTTTAACCCTTACAATAACCTACAATACATATGCAACTTAACTTCATAATTTTGAATCTATAAGAATGAGTACTACCATGATAATATCTTACTCCTTGTTATAAATGCAGGAAATTCAATTCCCACTTATAACAACTCATTAAGTAGAATAATTGATTAGACATAGCAATTATTATGTAAATTTAGCATTTATAGGAAAATAGAGTGTTAGGCCTTTCCAAATAAATTAAGTAACTTGAAATCACTATAACAAGTACTCATAATGACAAGTTTTAGAGATAGGACTAGAAGGTAACATTTTCTACTACCAACATTTAATGTACATAACAACTTATCATAATACTTTGATTCTTTCCAGGAGTATAGAAAGAAGGTGCCATAAAAGTATGAGGAATTCATTAACATTTCCTTATTAGAAAGATATCCACTATATATGAAATTAATTAGGATAATCATTCATTAATTCTAGAATACAACACATAAGTAATTGATGTGAGACAACTTAATCATAGAAGAATAGGTATTCTTTTGTAAAATAAAGTAGCATGAATACCAAGAACATAGTTCTTATATGTAGGATCCTATATTACTAATACAATGATAAAATCAAAAGAAAACTATGCAAGAAACTTAGAAATAAGTGAGATGTGAGCCCTAGAGTTCCTAGTGTGGAAATGTATGACTCTGCTACCAGATGAAACACCCCACCACGGAACCCGAAAGGAAAAATATTCTAACCACTAAAGTTGTACGTAATATTATTTTTAAACCATCCAACATAAAAATACTTTACAAAGACTACCTAATTCATGAATATCAGTTCTCTTAACAACATAAAGCATCATTAAATATCTAACTCAACCTATGTCCTCCATAGGTTCCCTAACATTGTTACTTAACAACATGAACCAATCTATTAGTGAGATATTCTTAAACTACATTATTCCAAATTCATTTTAGTACACCATGTAAATATTTGTTTATTACCATAAGATACTCATTTTATACATCTAATTGATGAATCAAGCTTACTATCAAATCACATGACTTTCAAATAAGAAAAATATGGTTTAATCTTCTTCTTTTGCGTATGAAAGTTAACCTTTAACATAAACATTCGTTCATGTATGTAACATTTAATGATCCCTAATTCCTAATATGCATTATTAACATTTCATAATGAGATCTTTTATTTCATTTCTCATTTGATAATTCAGGTAAGAGAGATTAGCAATAATTTAAATAAGCAATATCCTATGTATGTCAATACTTCATACACCTCGGGGGCACAGGTTTGCATAGTGGTGGAGAAATATGTGTTAGAAATGGTTAATGCACATGTCTCTAAGGTCAAGGCATTTTCATCTTCCTTTTCATCCTTTGATAATATTATACTCAATAAATGGAAACACGTCGCTATTCCTTTTGAAAGGGTACTTATTGGGAAAAAGCCTAAACAACAAGTCATAAAAGACATCAAGTGAAGCCCCCCTAATTGTCATCACTATAAACTGAATTTTTATAGTGCCTGTAAAGGTAATCCTATAAAATATGGTGCAGGTTTTGCACTAAGGAGAGAAGATAAATCTATCATGGTAGCTGCCCACTATAGGCTTCTAGACGGATCAAACAATATGGTGAAGGCTAGGGATATCTTATGTGGGGTTAGAACGGAAATCCATTTAGGAGAAACAAATTTACATAATGAATGTGATTCCCTCCTCATTATATCCTCTCTATCGACTAAATTCTCAATAAATTGGGAGATACAATATGTTTTACAAGAAGTGGTCGAGCTCCTTCTACTACTCTCATCATACACTATCTCGCATTGTTACAGGGAGGCTAATAGGTTTTTTGGCTATCTCTCTAATTTGGGGGTGGATGGGGCTGAGGTGGACTAGCAATCAAAGTATATGATGGTATAATGAGATATATTACCAGTTTTCTTAAAAGAAGAATGTCAATCGTAATGTGTGCTAGGGGCTTAATGTGGCTTGGAGCAAGGGAAATCAATGTACATAGTCTCTATAGCATTCTAGTTGTACGTAAGATGATCCCTATCAGTATATCATGTTTAATTAGGTGTCCAAAGTGATATGGCATGTGTTTAAATATTTCTTATGTTACAATACCGCGTCCTTGGAACTAGTGCTTGGCCCAAGTTGCTTCTCTGTGTGAGAGTTGTGGTCAGAAAATGTCATGGAAGTCAAAATGGAGGTGGAGTATACAGAGAAGGACAAAGTACAAGTTCTCCTTCCTGAGGCAGCCTATTTTACTTGGTGAAAATGCAGTGTATCAAGATTTGGCAAATCATTCACGCATCTAAGATTAATTTTGGTTTCGTTTCATCTTTTTTTTTTTTCTAATGATGGAATTTTATGTCGTAATGGGCTATTTAATCTTTTTGCGTTCGCATCCATTACTGGCATTTTCCTTTGCTGGTAATATTTATGTAGGCTCTTTATTTGGTAATCATGGATTATAGATGGCTAAATATAAGGATTTCTATGGAAATGAATGATTGGGAATGTCCATTATCAAGCCCCTATTTGTGTAGGAATAGGAAGGTAGCCTTCAAAGCACTCTTGGAAGACATTTTGGAGGCGATTAGAAACATAATCGATGATGAAATTCTCCTTCCTGACACCCCTAGGAGTATTTTCCACTCCCAGGTGGTTTCGGTTTTCTTATCAAACTGGTATGACATGATTCTAGACTATAGAGTGTTTATGAAAATAGTGACAAAGCTCCTCAAACAAGAATTTATTTTGGAGGAGGACCTCCACATGGCACTCAAAGGGTAATCTCTAAAGGGATCTAAAGCATAGATTTGGGGTCTTTTCCCTCGTACCCTTCTGAACATCAAGAAGGAGGTTTTGCACCTGTACAACATTTTGAAGCTGGCATTGGAGGCCTGAGATATCAAAAATTTTAGGCGGGAAGTAGAAAAGTTTATGGATGTTCTCCTGAATGGGATCATGGCTAATGCTTTTCTCCTATTTAACAACCCATCAATTATCCTTGCATATGTGGAGAATGCTGTTGTGGTGGCTTCTTCCCCTCATTTTTCCCCACACTCTCCCTCGGCTACTTCATCCTGGACTTCTCGGGTTGGGTGTGTTATGACCAAATACAAGGGTATGTCAGGAGATCTTTCAACTCTTAGTTGAGAGTCTTTTGCTTTGTGTTCTTCCTGAGGGATCTTTTGCTGATTTTTTTAGGAGACAAGTCAGTGTTTGGGGGCACTATTTTTGTGATAATCTAGTCTATGGTAGCATCTCTTCTATCATACTTTTTTTTTTTCCTTTTGGGGTTCTTGTGTTGTTATCGACTTCAATTTTTATAGTAGCTTGTATTACTCTTTTCATTTATAGATGTTAGGCAGTTTTAGTTTTCTTGGATGTAATAGTGGCATGAGTGGGCTTTTTGTAAAATTTTGGTTATCAGGTTCATGAGCTGGGATGGGGGGTTTTCTTCCCTGCTTCTTTCCCCTTTCAGCCCCACTGAAGCTGTGTAAAAAAATATATAATTATAATAAAATGGCTCTCACATTTTTCAAAAAAAAAAATCTTCATACACCTTTAGAGGAAGTGACTAAATATAACCATCATTTGAATACTAAAATTAGGATACTATCTCAATTCATAATTTCACAATAAATTCTTTGACCCATTTTCTTTAAGAGATAATAACCTCATTCCTAGATACAATATTTCATACCAAATCTAAGTTTATTTCCTTTTGAAATGGACACATTGTGTAATAAAAGAATCATGATCAAGTATCACAATCAACTTTCCTTTAGCATAGATAATATATAATCTTTTCCCTTTTCTTTCACCTAGATCTACCCATTCCTTACACTTATTGAAGTATGTCATATTACAAAATTGATAATTTATATATGTCTCTATTCAAGAGCTCACAAATACATAAATACATATTACATCAAGTATAAGATCCGTGTTACAATAGAAAAGTCTTCAACTGCAATAATGGAAGGAAGCATGCACTAGGATCATACATAGAACCACGAACAATACCTCAATATAAAAACATTAACCACCCAAAGACATGGATCCAAAGTGGTCCAATCTCCCATGCTAGGAGATAGAACCCTAGATCCATGCAAGAGGTATCAACTAGAATATTCCTAAGTTGGAAATAAGCTTTCCTTAAAATCACAACACAAAAGGATGAACAATAAGGCAAATAGGACCAACCGAGACATGATCATCAATAACAAGATCTCTAATTTGGGTTCCCTACTCATATATACACATTATGGAGGCATAAGGAAGCCACATTACAACATGATGGAATTCATAATAATACCACAAAATAAATTTATTGAGTTTATAAAACCAACAATTATCCCTAATCCATTAGACAACCCTAAACCCTAATCTGGCACTCAGATTAATCTAAAGCACTTAGAGAGGCATCTAAATGCACCATACCTGATAAATATCATATTCAAAGTAGAAATAATCCAATTGAATAAAAATCATGATCCTATCAGCATCTTATAACCATACAACCCCTAAAACTTGGTAATCATATAAAACTAATTTATTTCAAATAAGGACTAAATGCAAAGAATAGTCATCAAAGAACATTCACCCATATCTTCCCCAAATATCATAATAAAATAAATCCCTTAAGTAATTATTTATATAACATCATTATAGAATCTCACTACATTTTGTAAAAATATCTAATGGTAGCAAATGAATTTATGACTTATGTTCTAAAACAAAAAAATCGTAGTTAGGGTTCAGACCTGCCTTCACTAAAATGGTTGTCACTTTCACAAAATATATATAATAGGGAGTTAATTTAAATATAAAAAAGAAATAAGAGAGATACCCATTTTAGATCTCCAAATTTGAATTCTAGAAAATCAAGAAATAAAAATCCTAGACTCAATTTATATTATTAAAATAAAAGATCTCCAAAAATGGGTTTCTAAAAACCCTAGGAAAATACATGACAATTCTCACAAAAAAACTCAAAAAAATTCAATAAATCTAGGAATGAAAAGTATAGATATAATAAATAATGAGAAGATATAAATAGATCTATATTTTCTAAGATAAATAAAGAAACAAAGAAATACAATCCATACCTTAAGTCCTACGAAGGCTCAACTGAAGAAGGAGGAAAAAGACAAAGGAGAAAGACAAATCCAAACTTGAGATGCATCCTTCAAACCTTCTCCACTATTAGAAAAATTCATGGAAAGTAAAACCAAGCTTTCCTCAATATTGTAGACCATCTTCCCCTCAAAATAGAATCCATAGAAATAAATTTCTCAATGTTAACCATCCCCAACTAACTCTTAACTAAAGGGTATAATTACATAACTCAATATAATTGTAAACTCACAACTATATATAACTTAAATTCTGAATGGTTTATAATTAGTAATATACATATTTATTATTATCATAATATGGAATAGATGATATAATTAATATGTAACATATCCATATTATTGACACAGACTCTGATGGTGAGAGTGCTAACGGTTATGAAGAAATCAATTATATCCCCCTGTCCCAGTCTGATGACGAGAGTAAGGATTCTTTGTCCATCTTGGTGAGTGTTTCTGGTAAGGATGAGGACAATTGTCTATGTGTCCATATTGCCAATGAGAAAGGAAAAGATCTTGAAGACATCGAGGGGGATGTGGGTGGCCAGAAACTTCCAATTTGGGTCAACTATACGAGTTTTGAAGAGCATGATATACCCATCTCTCTGAAGCTTGAGGTGGTTCTAGAAGTGTAGTCAGAGAGGAAGGAGGAGGATACCCTAGGTCAAGACACTGCTGAGAAGGGCAACATCCATGCTACTTCATGGAATATTTCTTTTTCTATAATGGTGGATATGCAGGAGCGGAATGTTAACCTCGTACAAGATGACATGGACGACAAAATTGAGCCCCCATTTGGAGTTCTTCAAACTATGAAGGCAATGTCTATGTACTTATTTCATCTAATGAAATGGATATTTAAGGAAATCAAAAGCCTCCATCTCAGCTTTCATGCTTTGTCTACTCGTGTTGATCTTATTCAAGGTAATCAAGATTCTGGGTCGGCCGGGGTTGATGGTAAAAAGAACAAGGAGGATGAAAATAATTTGAAGACTTTGCATGATAGATTTGACATCCTAGAAAACACTCTAAAGAAACACGTGAAGGATAAAAATATCTGCATGGGTTCTGCTATGGAGTGTTTTAACTCTATGAAATCACAGTTGGATAGTGGCTCCCCTATTGTGAAGATTGAAGATGAAAAAGATGACATGGAAGATGCGGGCCTAGGGAAGCACACGCGTTCTGCTAAGAAGAAGAAAATCAAAGATAGGATTTCAGAGCTTTCAGACTTCAATGTTGTCATCAAGAAGGTCTCTGAGGATAAGAAGGAAGAGGAAGGCACTCTCCTGGAGTTTTCCTAGTTCGTACTATTCCCCTTCTTTTTTTCGTTTCATATTTTGGCTTTTGGTTGCTGGGGTGCCTAGTTGGTTTCTAGATTTTTTATTTGGTTTTTTGTTTTGGTCCTGGGCGGACTGGGTCTCAATCTTGTTTCTGTTTAGCATTTTAAATTCTTTTTACCATTTTGTAATGGTTGTAAGGGGTTTCAAGTCCCCATAAAACCTATTTTTACCAGCAATCAAAAACCTATCCATATTATTAGTAATTAGTAATTAAGAATATTAAAGCTCGCATTAATTACCACAATACTATAATTTATTTTAATCCCAAACTATACACCATAAACAATATCCACAATCATGCAAATATAATAACATAAATATATGTGTGTGTGTGTGTGTGTGTGCGCGCGCGTGCACATGCGTACGTGGGTGCGCACACGCGCACACCCATCTATAAATACATATATATTTATATAGATACATGTCAAATACCAAACCCTAAAATCTATGTGACTATGAAGTAATATCTTATAACATTAATATTATTACATATTTATACTTATTATAAGATATAACACTCAGATAGAATAAAATCACATACCTCAAAATAACTATAACCATCCAATGAGGTCATTAAACTAAACTATAAAACACATAGAGAAAACTACAAGGTCAAAGAGGGCAAGTCAATCCAAACTCCTCACCAAGCATGAAACCCTCTAAAAGGTAGACCTCTAAAAAAGGAAACCTACGGCCATCAGGGAAGGCATTTGTGAGAACCTTGGTACTATCTCTACAACAACGACTATCAAGGCTTTGTGGGCACGCTTGAAGACATGTGAAGCCAAGTGTAGTTGATGCCTAGTACCTACAAGCCTGCATCACAAAGAAACTATACATGTGCATATACATATATAAGAAAGGTGATGTAGAAAGATGAATGGGATCGATACATCGTGTGGATCTCACTAGGTGAGTAACTACAACTTCGTCCCTAGTCATGAAATCATATCATAGATACACACACATATAATGTCAAGTATATAAATCATAAATCAGTTATAAATAAGGGTTAGATCATAATGGACATTAGGGTTAGTCACATAACCAGATCAAATTTCCAAGGAAATGATCATATCACGAGTACATAAGTATGATATAACAATAATCATGAACAAATATGTCTAACCATAGAGAATCACACATTCGAGGACCTAATCACTTGGAAGACCTAGAAATCATAATAATTGATACAAAGAATCACATGTATAGAAATCACATATGTTTTTTAGGTATCCATCCTAGCACATACGATTCTAAGATATCATCATCATCAACTGGTGACCATACAACAAAGGATAAAAGCAGTGATAAGTGCATCATTGTCAAACTAGATTAGAATAGAATGAGTTAAACAAGCATCTCAAACAGATACATGTCAACCAATGAAGCACTAAGATACCTTCAACATTACCAAATCAGTTTTCTATTTTTTCATTCGTAGTCTACATATATTGGCTTGCGCAGGACTATTAGATACTAAGCTTGCAGGTGTTGGCAGTTACATCTTTCATTTCTAGTTGTCAAAATATTTTATTTGCTACCATAGCTTAGTTAATTTAGTATTTTTTATTCCACATTGTTTCTCATCTTAGTCTTAATCTTATACCAATCTAGTTTTATTTTTTCTCTTTTTTTGTTTTTTTTTTGTGTGTGTGTCCAAAACCTTCTTAAATTACAATAATAAAGGCTAACTAGCTCAAACTATTCAATTTTGATATGTATTTAATGATTTAAAAAATGTTTAAATTAGTTATTTTAACAAGTTTTTAGTGTCATTTGAGATCATCTTCTTAAATTTTTAATTATAATTATTGATAAAAATGATCAAATATAATCTTAAAATTGTCAAATTTACATCCTAACTATGACAATAATATGAATAATAAACTTCACAATACAAAGTATAAAAATAAATTTCTATCTTAATTAATATTTAATATATTTTATAAGAAGCTGCCACCGAATTTACCATACATCACGTACTAATGTCCCAATGAAGATTTGAAAAAAAAAATCAAATTAAGTCTATGTCAACCCAAAATTAATAAATTTTGAAGTGTACTTAGAGTATAAACCAAAATAATCAAATCAAGTCTATGTCAACCCAAAATTAATCAATTTTGAAGCGTACTTGAGATTATAAATTGCATGATTATTTTATTAAACGGTCTACCTCTTTATAATTCTGTGTGGAAACCTAATTTTGTTTCAAGCATGTTGCTGCGTTTCTTTTGGCCTTCATTAGTTTTCAATGATTTCAACCATTTAAAAAACGGACATTCACGCTCAAACCCAACTCTTTAAGAGATAATAACAGATGGGATGTATTGAATTGGTTTATTGAATTGGTTTGGAATTCATTTTCAATCTGCATTATTTCATATGATACAATCCTTTCTGAAAAAATAATCATATTTTATTATAAAATATCAAATATACAATTACTAATGTAGAAATTAAAAAAAAAATGTCTACCCACATTTAATTTAATCAATGTCACAATTGAAAAAACAATATACCAAACCACAGTTTAATCATTTTGAAATGTGCTTAACTGCTTGTTTATTTTACATTACCCTGTTATAACTACATGTAAACCTAATTTTGTTTCCAATATGCCCTTCCAAATCTTCGGCCATAATTGGTTTTCAATTATTTCAAACATATAGAAAAGGGTAACTCTGGTTTAAACCCAGTTATCACTGCTATAAGGAAAGCTAAAAGAGCTATAATAATGGATAGTGTTGGGCTGAACTGGTCTGACATTCATCTTGAAGATTAGATTATGCTACCTGTGAAATATTGAATACAATGGAACTTGTGCAAACAAAAGAAATGGATTTCACGCCAATAGAAATCGAGCATAATGGAGATCATATGCATAAAATTGTTTTCAATCTATGGTAATCGGTATCACTGTAAAGATATAAAGACTCAGAAAAAAATGGTTAGAGGATAGTTTCTAATAAAAAGGAAAACAATTCTACAAATAACATTACTTATACAGAGTTGCAATAATGTTTGTTTCATAACAGAATACTAGGGACCGGATATTGAAAGCAAAAACCGAATAGATTATTGATTATTAAGTTTTCAGTCACGTATCTGCGGTTGGGCATATCATTCTATTATGTTTTCAATTGCTACAGAGTAAACCTCACGGACAGAAAGAAATGATAGTAATAACAACTAAATATGGAAAGCAAACTGTTAAACCGAATGGACCCAAATTGGTTAATTATTGGAAACATTAATTCTTATAGCCTACACTCTTTAAGGACAGGGACAGATAGAACTTCTGAATAAATAAATTGCACCTGTCCCAAGAAAACAAACCAAGCCCACCCTGAGCACCACATGCCCAATCCTTCAAATCACAATGAACTTATACATACTTAGATCAGAAAAAGGTAATAACAATCCAACAAGAAAATAGAACACATTGTTCTCCAGTCTGCAAAAAGCGAAGCGGAGAACAAGCTGGAAAACTTTAGTAGCTTAAAATACCACTCGATAGCCCTAACATATAAAACCAGAAGAGCAAAACTGCCCAATAAAGCCTTACATAATCAATATATATATGTATATATATATATAAGTAGAAGAGATTGGAAGCGGCGATTCAATCATTTGAGGAGCCATAGCGTTTTGCGAGAATGAAAACATTCATCTCCTTCAACCGGCGCAGGAAGGTTCAAATCTATGCCACCCATTGTAGGAGAATATCTGCATTCCGTCACGGCGGAGGAAGATGCATCGCTACTATTGCTTGAGCTGTCGCTTTCTTTACTGCCCGCATTGATCATTGTCATTCCTCCATCACCATCATTGCAACTGGGCTGATTTGACATCTTAAGCGCCGCCAAATGCTGTTGCCTCTGAAGCTCCGGCGGAAACATAACCTGCGAAAGAGAAGGTGAAGGTGAAGAAGAAGAACCCACACCGTCATTGAAGCTTTTAGAAATATAGGCATGGGTCAATGGACGAGAGGCAGCTTTTGCAAGCATGTTGGAATTAATCCATGACGGCACAACGACTTTTTCTTTACGCGGCTCAGGATTTTTGTACGCGGCTCTCCTGATCTGGACGGGCGTAGGGTTTTGGAAGGCGGAAAGTGGGAAATTGGTTTTGGCCTTGCAGCCTTTTATGGCTCTGGCGGCCAGGTCATATGCATGGGCCGCCTCAATACCAGAAGTGAAAGTGCCCAGCCATACTCGACGCCCCTTAGATGGGTCTCTAATCTCGGCTGCAAAACGATTCTCAGACCTCTTTCTCACTCCTCTGTAATGACTTTTTGTGGAGGCCGCCTGGGCACTGGATTGGGCTTGCTGGGAACACATTCTAAATGCAGGGAAGAGAAGGAAAGGAGGAAAAACTGTGAAAATAGAGGTGTATGAAATGGGGAGGATTGGAATGGAGAGGAGAGAGTCCTCTCTATGGTTTATAAAGAGGAAAAAGATGGGGACTACAGACTACGAGATGATATAGGTGGATATGGGTGGATTGAATTGGTACGGGTTAAGTTCTAGACAAAATGTATCAAAGACTATAAAAAAAATAAAAAAATTAAGCTTTTTAAAATAAATTCTTAGCGCGTCCGATTAATTAGGGTGGTAGTCCGTCAATTTGGCGTTGATAACCTCAAATGTCCAGGTCACCTTGGGGAAATTTATGTAGATTGTGGTTCATTTTGGAAACAAAAGATGGCAATGCTGATTAATATATTGACTCCATGTTGCATTGCATAAAGAGCTATAGGTCTCCCCTTTTTCCTTCATTTACCTAGCATTCTTTTCACTTTAATAGGCCTAGATTTTAGCAAATCATAGAAAAGTTTTCATTTACAATATCATTTTAGTTATCTAATATGAGAGCACAGGCATGGGATTTTAACAAATCATAGACAAATCTTCTTTTACAAGGTCATTTTAGTTATCAACTCGAGAGCACTAGCCTACCAAGGACCTATTGCTAAAAATGCTTGATATAAAGACCCCAAAACTTTTTAAAAAATTCAGTCTATAAAAAGTAAACAAGCATATTTAATTGTGGTTTCAAAGAGCTTTTTTAAAACAAAAGTTATTGAATTATATGGATATTGATGTTTTAGTTTTCTAGGGATTACAAATTGACAAATAAATTTATTTTTTAAATCTATTTTTTATTAAATTTATTAATTTTTAAATGATATAATTAATCTTACTACTCAAACTATTATTAAATATTTTACATATATATTTTATACACAAAATGAAGCTTTTCTTTAATTTTTTCTATTTTGTTTTTCAATTTTAATGTTATAAAATGACCATTCTTGTAGCTCCTTTAATTATTTTTTTATATATCTAAAAAATTAACATTTATATTATTAGACTATAATTTTATATTTGTATTTTCATTTGGAATTAAAAAATCAATCCATCTTATTTAACAAGTAAACAAATTAATACAAATGAATCACCATAATAACAATTATCCAGTAACAACTAGATAATCGAATGGAGAAGGGCTGGAGTGTGCGTAGGCAAAGGAGTGAAACAAAGGTTTTTGTATTTGGAGATGGAGATGGAGATGGAGACTCCCACGAAGAATAGTATGATCATCTTAAGGAAGGGTTTTTTGGCATTTGTGCATTGAAGTTTCTAGATCTTGCAGAGGTGATCGCCATTATGGATTTCTTCGATGTTGATGTAAGAATGAATGGTTGTTGGACTTTGGGAAACTTCCTTCTCCTTATTGGTGACAGAGTCTTTTGTGAAAGAAACTCGTTTGTTTTGTCATGCAATGAGGGAAGTGCCTATGTCTGTTGACGGGCTTCATTCTCTTGTTTGTGTGTGTGCTTTTCAGCCCTGTTTATGAGGATGAGGATGTGATCTCTACTTGGCTTGAGTTGATAGTGGCATCTTGGGTTTTGCAGGTAGGTTATAACTGATCTGTGGAAAGGGTTTTTATGGGGATGTGTGTGGATTGCCTATGTATTCCATCTATCCCCAATTTGATTTTATTAGTGAGCTCTATTTTAGGAGTTTGTTCAGATCTAATAATTGGTTTTGGCATTTTTACTTTTGTAGATGCATGTGCCCAGAGGATCTACTATGAGCAAGGCATTTTTTTCGTTGTGAAAGGGGTTTTTTCATGTGGGTTTTCTTGGCCTTGACTTTGTCTTTTCTTTTAGATTTTGTCTTTAAATATTATTGGATCTAGGCCTAGAGGATGGTATTTATGAAGGATGTTTCTACTAAGGATTGTTTAGGATTCCTCACTTCCCCTCTTTTAGATTGGTGGCTTCTCTTTACTGTGCCAAATTTTAAAGATGATATTGTTTGTTGCTTGGTTGTTAGCCAATTGCATTGTGACTTCTAGTTTTTCCTTGACTAATCTTCTATGTGATTATTAATTTTTTTGGGGTTCTTGGGAAGATGGGTTTTAATTTTTGTATTAAAACCTTTGTCGCTTTCCTATAAGGCTTTTATTTCAGAATTTCCAGTTCTCTGGATCATCAGATAATCAAGTTGTTAGGATCTTATTTTCTTGAGAAGGGGTACTTTGATGATTTCAACCCTTATATTTTCCTCTTTTTGTGTTGGTGTTCCCTCGCCCTAATTCTTTTTCTTCTCACAATATGTGTTTTTTGGTTCCTTTCTATAGTGTTTTTAGTGTTGGTTGGGTTTGAGAGTTTGTTGAGGAGATTCTTTATTTTGCTCATGCCCTTCCTCACTGCTATCATACTTTTTTGATGGAGTGGGTTCATTCTTGATTGAAGTGTTTGTGGGTGTGATGGAATTTGATGTGCTCATCGCCTTCCCCTTCTTCTCAATTTGAAAGCTCCCTCATTCCCTGCTTTCTTATTTCTTGATAGCGTAACTTGCTCTTTATATGTAGGATTCGTGGTTGTAGAAGGTTTTGGGTGTTTTTAGAGGATGGGATTTATTTTTCTCACCACCTTCCCCCTTATCTCTCTATCTTAGGTTTCTTTTTCCTAGAGTAGGGACCTTATCATTTTCCACTCCCACTTTAATTGAGGAGACCTTATCATTTTTGACACTAACTTTTCTTTGAGAGCTCTATTTTGCTAGAAATGATTTTGCGGACCCACTCCCCTGCATTCCTTTGGTCTACAAATCTTCTCGCAGGAGATTAATGTCATTTTGTGCTTGTCATCGAAGCCTTGCCATAAAATTTCCTCATGTCCTATATGAAAACCTCATTTGCACTGTTATAACTACAAGGAATGAAAGAAGATAGATGGGTAGTGAAGATATCATTTCCCATAAAATTACAATTCTATCCACCCATGATAAACATCTACCTTTCTAGGATCCAAGGCATTTGTCTATCTTATCCTTGAAAGCATCACACAATTTTGAATTCATTAGTCCTTTGTCTAATGGGATGCCAAAATTCATGCATGGCAAAGATCCCTTCTTATATCTTAGCTCCTGAAGAATCAAATCTTCTTTCCTAGGTGAAGTATTAATGAAGGTCTCTCTAATTTATCTTGATTTATCCCTTTCCCAAAGATAATTGTACAAGTGGACACAATTTTCTTGATTTGTCTAGATTCCTTCCTTTTTACCCTTTCCAAACAACAATGTATCATCCACAAATTTCTAATGAGAAATATTGATGCTCCAAGATATTCTAACGCCATTTAACTTCCCTATCTTTGTAGAGTGAGAGATGACCCTTCCCAGGGCTTTGGCCACTACAATTAATAGGAAGGGGGATAGGGGGTCACGCTACCTCAATCCTCGTGAGCTATGAAAGAAACCTTTAAGCTCACCCTTCACAAATATTGAGACTCTTGGGGTGGAAATACATTAAAATATCCAATTGATAAATTTCTTGCAGAACCTAAAGGCTTCTAAGGACATGTACAAGAATCTCCAATCAACTTTGTCATATGCCTTCTTGATATCAAATTTAATGAGCATTCTTGAGGCCTTATAATTTTGTAGTGAATGACTTTCCTCTTATGCAATTATAGCTCCATCTATTATTACTCTACCTAGGACAAATCCAGTTTCTCCTTAGAGATAATACTAGGAAGAATTTTGTTGATTCTATTTGCCATAAATACTCAAAATTAGTTGCTTGTCCTCTATTTAGAATGATGGCTAAGAAGATGTTATTAACTTCCCTGAGAGTCTCCCCGAAATCCATGCAACATCTAAGGTATCAACCATCTTCTTGCCAAAAAAATGCCAACATTTAAAAATAAATTTTTATCTTGATTATGAGTTAATATTTTTTTATTTTTGAATATTTTTTAATTTTAATCCATCACTTACTAATGTTACAATAAATTTGTTTATTTTTTAAATCAAATCAAATATATGTCAACCCACATTTAACAAAATTTATAATTTTTGATTCATCACTTACTAATGTTACAATAAATTTATTTAGTTTTTAAATCAAATCAAACCTATGTCAACCCAGCAGTTACAAGCCAGAATGGAAACCATGGAGAATACTATGAAAAAACAATAGGTCTAGTGCTCTGGTTTCTGGGTCTAGTGGTTGGTCTTTTTTTGTTGGTATCTGGCTTTTGGTTTCTTTCTTGTTTTTTGTTGTTGGCTCTTCTTTTTGGGGTGCTTCATTGTCTTATCTCTGTTTCTAACTTGTAAGGGGTTTCGGGTTCCCATTTAAAACCTATTTTTCCCTGCAATCAAAAATAAATTATAGAGATTGTGTGACAATATAAATTACATGCTTATTTTACCAAATGCTCTACTTCTTTACGATTGTATAAAAACCTAATTTAATTTGTTTCAAAAATCTCCTTCCATTTCTTGTGGCCATTATTATTATTTCAATGGTTGAACCTTAACAAAAAGAGAGATTCTGCCTGGAACCCAACTACCACTGCTATTAGGAAACCTACAAGAGCTATAATAATAGACGAGGTTGTGTTAAACTAATTTGAAATTTATTTTTCAGACTGCATTATTCCATATGATATAATATTTTCTGATAATTAAATTATACTTTATTACAAAATATCAAATACAGAATTACTAATGCCACAATAAAGAAATATAAAAAACAACTCCAACCCACATTTAAATGATTTTGAAGCGTGTTTATTAACACAAATTCAATGTTTACTTTAGCAAATGCTTTACCCTCTCATAACTACGTGCAAGCCTAATTTCATTTCAAGTATGCCCTTCCAAGTCTTCTGGCCATAATCAGTTCAGTTATTTAAAACATGTAGATAAGGGTGACTCTGGGTCAAACCCATACTTCACTCTTATCAGGAAAGCTAGGAGAGCTATAACAATGTATGGCGTTGTGTTGAACCGGTTTGACATTCATCTTGCAGACTACATTATGCTACCTTTCAGATATTGAAAAGAAAAAGAACTTGTCCAAATAAAAGAAATGGAATTCAAGCCAATAGAAATCTAACATTATGAGATCATATGCCTTAAACTGTCATCAATCTATGGTAATCAGTATCACTTTAAAGGTCTAAAGACTGGAAAAACAATGTTAAGAGGATACTTTTTGATCAAAAAATAAAACAATTCTACAAATAACATTACTTACATAGAGTTCTAAAAATGTTTTTTCCATAACAGATATGGTAATCCAAACAACAGAATATAGTAGGGTTTATTAAGTTTTCAGTCGTGTATATGTGGTTATGCATATCATTCTATAATGTTATCAACTGCCACAGTGTAAATCTCACAGATGAAAGAAAATTGTAGTAAAATAATTCAATAAGGAAAGCATACTATTAAAGAGAATGGACCTAAATGTATATATCATTGGAATCTGGAACCTTCACAATAGAAACCCTTGCTTCAAGTTTGAGCACATCAATTCTTATTGTCTGTACTCAAGGACAGGGACAGATAGAACTTCCGAAAAAATAAATTACACTTGTCCCAAGAAAACAAACCAAGCCAACGATGAACAGCACAAGGCCAATCCTTCAAATCAAAATGAACTTATTCAATCTTAGATCAGAAAACGTTTATAACCCCACCATGAAAGCCACAAAGTAATTCCTTCAAATCACAATGAACTGATATATTCCAAGATCAGAAAAACTTAATAACAATCGAACAAGAAAGAAGAACACATTGTTCACCAGTCTGAGAAAAAGCGAAAAGCATTTTTAGGAACGGAGCGCACAACGAGCTAAATAGGTTGTATAGCTTAAAATACCAGTCGATAGCCCTAAGAACAAAATTGCCCAATAAAGCCTTACATAATCAATATATATAAGTAGAAGAGACTGTAAGTGGAGATTCAATTAGTTGAGTAGCCAAAGCGTTTTGCGAGAATGGCTACATTCATCTCCTTCAACCGGCGCAGGAAGGTTCAAATCTATGCCAGCCATTGGAGGAGAATATCTGCATTCCGTCACGGCGGAGGAAGATGCATCGCTACTATAGGTTGGGGTGTCGCTTTCTTTACTACCCCCATTGATTACTCCCGTTCCTCCATCACCATCATTGGATCGGGGCTGATTTGACATCTTAAGCGCCGCCAATTGCTGTTGCCTCTGAAGCTCCGGTGGAAACATAACCTGCAAAAGAGAAGGTGAAGAAGAAGAAGAAGAACCCACACCATCATTGAAGGATTTAGAAATATAGGCATGGGTCCATGGACGAGAGGCAGCTTTGGCAAGCATGTTGGAATTAATCGATGACAGCACAACGACTCTTTCTTCACGCGGCTTAGGGTTTTTGTAAGCGGCTCTCCTGATGTGGACGGGCTTAGGATTTCGGAAGGAGGAAAGTGGGAAATTGGTTTTGGCCTTGCAGCCTTTTATGGCTCTGGCGGCGCAGTCATATGCATGGGCCGCCTCAATACCAGAACTGAAAGTGCCCAGCCATACTCGACGCCCCTTAGATGGGTCTCTAATCTCGGCTGCAAAACGATTCTCAGACCTCTTTCTCACTCCTCTGTAATGACTTTTTGTGGAGGCCACCTGGGCACTGGATTGGGCTTGCAGGCAACACATTCTAAATGCAGGGAAGAGGAAGAAAAGGAGAAAAAACTGTGAAAATAGAGGAGTACGAAATGGGGAGGATTGGAATGGAGAGGAGAGAGTCGTCTGTGGTTTATAAAGAGGAAAAAGTTGGGGACTACAGACTACGAGATGGTACAGCTGGACATGGGTGGACTGAACTACGGTGGTCGCTGGTCAATTTGGCGTTGATAACCTGAAAATTGTGAGTAAATACCAGATGTGGGAAGGGACAATTGAAGTAAATGTCCGTGTAACCCGGGGCCGTTTATATGGATTATGGTTCATTTTGGAAACAAAAGATGGCAATGGTGATTAATATTTTGACTTCATGTTGACTTTGTGGGACAGGTCTCCCTTTTTTCCTTCATTTACCTAGTATTCCTTTCACTTTTATAGGCCTAGCTTTTAGCAAATTGTAGAAAAAAAATTATTTTCAAGATTATTTTAGTTATCTAATATGAGAGCATGCCCCTGTCAACAACCTTTTCTTAAGGATGCTTAATATTCTTATCATTTTTTATAAGCATCGATTTTAACAAATGTAGAGTTATTGAATTATATTGATATTGATGTTTTATATTTCTAGGATTACAACTAGACAAATAAATTTGTATTTAAAATATATTTTTTATTAAATTTATTAATTTTAAAATCATATAACTAATCTTACTATTCAAACTATTATTAAATATTTTACATATATATTAGTGGAACTTGTCTTTAATAAAATTTTCATTCTTTTAGCTTCTTTAATTATTTTCTTATATATCTAAAAAAAAATTAACATTTATATTATTGGACTATAGTTTTATATCTGTATTTTCATTTGAAATTAAAAATTCAATCCATCCTATTTAACAAGTAAAAGAATTAAATCAAGTAAATCACCATAGTAATAATTATCTAGTAACAACTAGATAATCGAATGGAGAAGGGTTGGAGCGTGTGTAGGCAAATGAGCGAAACTAGGGTGTTTTTATCGGGGGATAGAGATGGAGACTCCGATGAAGAATGGTATGATCATATCAAGGAAGGGTTTTTTGGCATTTGTTTGTTGACGTTTCTAGATCTTGCAGGGGTGACCAACATTATGGAGTTCTTCGTTGTTGATGCAGAGAATGGATGGGTGTTGGACTCTTAGAAACTTCCTTCTCCCTACTTGGTGGTGAAGTCTTTTATGGAAGAAAGTTTTATGTTTTTTCATGCAATGAGGAAGAAAGTTCCTATGTTTGTTGAAGGAATTCATTGTCTTGTGTGTGGGTTTCTCTACCTTGTTTATGAGAATGGGGATGTTATCTCTACTTGGGTTAGGTTGATAGCGGTGGCCTAGGTTTTGCAGGGAGGCTATAACCTATCTGTGGAAAGGGTTTTTGATGGGATGTGCATTGATTCCCTCTGTGTTCCATCCATCCCCAATTTAGTTTTGTTGACGAGCTCTATTTTAGGAGTTTTTTTAGATCTCATAATTGGTTTTGGGCTTTTCCCTCTTGTGGAGGCATGTGCCCAAAGGATCTGCTATGACCAAGGCAATTTTTTCATTGTGAAAAGTTTTTTTTTTCCTTATGAGTTTTTTTGGACTTGACTCTGTCTATTTTTTCTATGTTCTTTCTTCGGTGTTTTCAAATTTGTTTCTCTTTCTCCTTTTTTCCCCTCAACAAGAATGGACCTAAATACTATTGGATTTGGGGGAAGAGTCTCATGGGTTTGAAGGATGGTTGTGCTAAGCCATGTTTGGGCTTCCTTGCTTCCCCTCTTTTAGATTGGTGGATTCTCTTTAGTGTGCAATATCTCAAAGATGATGTTGTTTGTTGCTAGGTTGTTAGCCTATTGTGTTGTGAGGTCTATTTTTTTCTTGTTTCATCTTTTGTGTGGTTACATTATTTTGGTTGTTGAGAAGATGGGTTTTATTTTTTATATTAAAACCTTTATCTCTTTCTTGTAAGGCTTTGTTGGAAATACTGAGATGGGGGATGGGGGGGGGGTGTGAATCAGTGTTTAACTAATTATTCTATTTCAGAAACTTTAAACATAA
>MU223975.1:787453-804711 GCA_018584345.1 Thuja plicata | reverse complement strand
CACCACATACCTGAAACAAATAACTTTTAATTTTGTAAGCTTAAATTTTTAACACATAATAGAAACCCTGGTACCTATGAATGGGTCCTCCCAACCCTTAAGACCCCTTTAGATGCATTAAAATCTCTTAGGATGTATTACCTACCCTTTAGATGGATGCATTGTTTAGATATACATAATGTAGATGGATGCATGTGCGATGTTTCTTAGATGTTAAAATTAGTTTAATAAATGTATTTAACTTGATCTTGTATTTAGTATATATATAGATGTAATTGTGTTTGTATTTTTCTTCTGAAAATGTATAAACCACACATGTACAATAGAAAAATAAAACAAATGAGAAACCCACACCACATACCTGAAACACATAACTTGTAATTGTAACCTTAAATTTTTTAACACATAATAGAAACCCTAGTTAAGAAGTCTTATAGAAATAGTAGGTATTCTGCATTAAACTAGCTCCACTAGATCTTAAGACAAAATAATTACATCCTAGAGACTCTATACTGTAGCCCTACTATGTATATTAACGAGTCTTAACAGGTCACAGGATCTATTATGACCCATTAAAAGACCTTAAGACCTACTACATACCATAAGGGGTCATAAGACCCATTAAGGACTATAAGTTTCTTTATGACCCCTTAACATTAACTAGGCAGCCCCACAACCAATTACAAACCCTAAGGCCCCGTTTGTTTCATGGAATTGGGAGTGACACTTCCCATTTTTGGGAGTGACACTTCTCATTTTTGCAAATCCACTGTTTGTTTCTCTAAATTGCAATTCTGGATTCGTCAAGCAAAACCGGGTTTAGACACCAAAATGAGTGGCATCATCTTCCCACTAAATAGGTGGAATTAGAAATCATACCCTGGTTTTGTGATAATAAGGTTTTGAGTCAAATTCCAATTCCCCAAGATGCAAAACCGGGATTTCAAAACCTTTTTTTGTGATAATAAGGTTTTGACTCAATTCCAATTCTGTGAAACAAACAGGGCCTAAGGGTTTCAACGACCTATTTATGACCACTTAGGTTCAATTTGTACCCCTTAGGCCCTAGTATGTATCTTAATGGGTCTTGTTGTATGATCCATTATGACCCCTTAGTACCAATGAATGGGTCCTCCCACCCCTTAAGACCCCTAGGAAGCATAAGGAACACAAAGGTATCATAGGAGCTATTATGACCCCTTAGGATCAATTTACACCCCTTAGCTCCTATTATGACCCCTTAGTCTTATGAATGGGTCCTACCACCCCTAAGGCCCTTTTAGACACATTAAAATCCCTTAGGACCTATTACGTACCATAACGAGTCATAAGACCTATTAAAGACTTCAAGTTTCTTTATGACCCCTTAACATTAACTAGGCAGCCCCACAAACTATTACAAGCCCTAAGGATTTCTATGACCTATTTATGACCACTTAGGATCAATTTGTACCCCTTAGGCCCTATTATGTATCTTAATGGATCTTAAGGGGTCACATGCTCTATTATGACCCTTTAGTACTTATGAATCGGTCCTACCACCCCTTAAAACCACTTTGGTCCCATTTAAAGCCCTTAGGACCTATTACATACCATAAGGGGTCATAAGACCCATTAAGGACTTTAAGTTTCTTTATGACCCCTTAACATTAACTATACAGCCCCACAACCTATTACAAACCCTAAGGCTTTCTACGACCTATTTATTATCACTTAGGATCAATTTGTACCCCTTAGGCCTTATTATGTATCTTAATGGGTCTTAAGGGGTCACATGATCTATTATAACCCCTTAGTACTAATGAATGGGTCCTACCACCCCTTAAGACCACTTTGGCCCCATTAAAAGCCCTTAGGACCTATTACGTACCATAAGGGGTCATAAGACCCATTAAGGAATTCAAGTTTCTTTATGACCCCTTAACATTAACTAGGCAGTCCCACAACCTATTACAAACCCTAAGGATTTCTATGACCTTTATGAGCACTTGGGATCAATTTGTACCCCTTAGGCCCTATTATGCATCTGAATGGATCTTGAGGGATCACGGGATCTATTATGACCCCTTAGTACTTATTAATGGGTCCTACTACCCCTTCAGACCATTTTGGCCCCATTAAAAGCCCTTAGGACCTATTACGTACCATAAGGGGTCATAAGACCCATTAAGGACTTCAAGTCTCTTTATGACCCCTTAACATTAACTAGGCAGCCCCGAAACCTATTACAAACCCTAAGGATTTCTATGACCTCTTTATGACCACTTAGGATCAATTTGTACTCCTTAGGCCCTATTATGTATCTTAATGGATCTTAAGGGGTCACAGGATCTATTATGACCCCTTAGTACTTATGAATGGGTCCTACCACCCCTTAAGACCACTTTGGCCCCATTAAAAGCCCTTATGACCGATTATGTACCATAAGGGGTCTTAAGACCCATTAAAGACTTCAAGTTTCTTTATGACCCCTTAACATTAACTAGACAAGCCCACAACCTATTACAAACCCTATGGGTTTCTAGGACCTATTTGTGACCAATTAGGATCAATTTGTACCCCTTAGGCCCTATTATGTATCTTAATGGGTCTTAATGGGTCGTATGATCCATTATGATCCCTTAGTACCTATGAATGGGTCCTACCACCCCTTAAGAACCCCTAAGAAGCATAAGGAACCCAAAGGTATCATAGGAGCTATTATGACCCCATAGGATCAATTCACACCCCTTAGCTCCTATTATGACGCTAAACCCTAAACCCTAGAGATCAATTCACCCCTTAGGATCAATTCACCCCCCTTAGCTCCTATTATGACCCCTTAACATTAATTAGTCAGCCCCACAACCTATTACAAACCCTAAGGATTTCTATGAACTATTTATGTACACTTAGGATCAATGGGTCTATGGGTCTTAATGTGATGTTTCTTAGATGTTTATGTATGAATCTTTAGATGGATGCATTGTTTAGATGGTTAATGTATGCATTTATTATCATGCATTAATGAAATGATGTTAATTATTAATGTAATGACCCTAATTTATGCAAACATACTAGATATATACATGATGTAGATGTCCATGCATGTGCGATGTTTCTTAGATGTTTATGCATGGATGTTTAGATGGATGCATTGTTTCAATGGTTAATGTATTTATTTATTAGATGATGCATTAGTGCATGAATGATGTTAATTATTAATGCAATGGCCCTAATTTATGCAAATGTACTAGATAGACATGATGTAGATGGATGCATGTGCGATGTTTCTTCTAGATGTTTATGTATGGATGTTTATCTATAGACGCATTATTTAGATTATATATGTATGTAATTTTATTTCAATTATATGCGCACGGTATATTTTGTGCATATCATCATGGATGATTTTAGTATCGATGATTTGATTAATCATGGTTCAGATCCTCCACCTCCACCCCGACCCCGACACCCCCACCCCCACCTCCTCCACCTCCATCACAACCCAATCTGAATGATTTTGAATGCTTCAAAGCATTAGTTGATGAGAATATTAATTCTATAGTTGGCCACATTGATTCTTTTAGAAACCAACCATTTATTCCTCCACATGTGCACTAATACATTGATACAATGCAAAGAATATGAGAGAGAGGATATGAGGAAATATTATGCCGATGGCATGTCCTACCAATAAATTAATGTGTTAAAAATCACAAAGGACACAATTGATCCATATTTCATTGACCCAAAAACACATGAGCCCATCTATAATAAACAAAAATGCATAGCCATGAGGTGGTGTAGACACGATGGAATGGTTAATAATTTTTGGAGTCATTGGTAGATTTTTTTTTATCACCCCCCCCCATGCAAACCAAGAATTGCCTTTTGATTTTTTGAAAAAATTATATGTTGAGTTTGTGTTGGGTAGAAAACCCAACTACTTTGATATGAGATATTTCCAGGGGGTCAGTCTTGGCATGCCTCAAAATAGGCAAGGGGCAAGGATTGACCCTAGGAGACCTGTGCCACCAGCACCTCTCTTGGATCCTCCAACACCTATATCACATGTTCCATTTTATCATCAGTCCATGGTCTCAGTGCTTGGATCATTGAGCCAATTGACTACCAGCCTCAAGGAGAAGTCCACACACATTGCAAGTCCTACATCAGAGCCTCATCTCTGCATGAATTGCAATGAGATGTGTTATGATCGTATGCCTCAGCAGGGCAAGGCTACTTCTTCATCACATGGAGTATCACGTCAGTTTCAATCATATGTGGACATGCTCACTGCTAGATACTATCCTCTCAATCACCAGGATCGACAGGTATAAATATGTTCTCACCTATATTTCTTTTTAATTTAATTTGACAACATGTACACAATTTTTATGTTTTTAGATCATGTGCAATGTGAATTTAATTTATTCAAAATACATGTGTATGTATGTGTTTGTGAACATACTATGGGCGGAGAGCCACTAAGCTCAGCACTACATGGGATAATTTTTTCCTTGATGCCTATTGGCACATTTCATGGGATATAATTAGAGAAATCAAGAGATTAGTGAACTAAATTTTTAATCTTTCCTTCAATTAAGTCTTAAATAAACCCGTACATTTCTAAAAAAATGTTTTCTAAAATAGGGGGGTCATGATCCACTGAGAGACACAATGCCCATTGGTACACCACTGTCCTTTGTAGTGGATGTCGAGCCGCTAGAGGTAATTTACTATCACATTTTATCAATGAATTTCCATGTATCAAGGAATTTCCATGTATTAAAGCATAATTTAACCCCATACTAAAAATTAGTACAATTTTCTACACAACTAAATTTGTGAATCTTTGTATATGTAGGTCACTACTGGAGATACCACACAGATTGAGTCCCAAGAGGGACCAAGACAAGAAATGGATGTCCAGATGGTAATTTTAAATTTTTCTTCACAATTTTATATTATTGTATTAAAATATTAAAATTCATTTTTATAATATTGGTGTTGATCGTTACACGCAGATAGAGTCTCAAGAGGGACAACACCATGCGACATGTCATGATGTCCAACGGGACATTGGAGGAGACATAGAAAATGTCATGGTAATAAGTTCTTCTCAAGAGTTAATTTTTATAACTGTTATTAAAGTTATTTTTTAAAGATAATTTTGAGTACAGATTAAACATTGAATTCATGTATATATATTAGAGCCATTAGATTATTAAACTATGGTGCTTTTTTAATAGAGTTATTCACATGCTCTTGATTCACGTAGACTGAAGAGGACTTTGGACTTCAGGGATGCATGATTTCATGCATATTTTATATTATATACAATTTATGTTTTATGTTGTACGACCACTTGACACTAGGACACTTGATATTTTATGTTATGGAGACTTGATATTTTATATTGTATACACTTGATGTTTTATGTTACGAACACTTGATTTTAGACACTTGATATTTACATGGTTTTATGTTATGGACACTAGATTTTAGAAAATTTCTATTCACATGGGTTTTGTTTACATGCTTTATTTGATGGACAATTTATGTATGTATCTATTGTATATAATTTGAACATTAAAATAAAATGACAAAAAGAACAAGATATAAGACAATGTGAAAATTAAAAGCTTCTCAATATTCAAGATAGAATGAATGAACATGTCCTTGGTACTTTTAATAATAAAAAAATATAGGTCTGTTCAATAATAAAAAGGTTCGTGTCATCAACAAAATGACATCATTATAGATCTAAACTAAAATGGAACTAGCAACCTGCAACAATAGAAAAATATCTAATAAGTAACTAAAATTATGTGGACATACTAAATATGAAGCCAAAAGAATTTAAAAATTTAACTAAAATTTTGTGAACATAGTAAATTCAACTAAAAATTAATGTTTGTGAATATGTAAATGTAATACCATCATACATACCATATTTAAGTTGATGACGTTCATTAAAATTTCTTCAAACAAAATGGTGTCACTATGGACCTGAAGCAGAATTCAACTAGCAACATGCAATAATAGGAAAAAAAATTAATAAACTTAACTAAAAAATTGTGAACATTGTAAATACGAAAAAAATTTCAACTACAAATTAATGTTTGTGAGTATGTAAATGTAATACCATCATACTTACCATATTTAAAAATAACGTTCATTAAAAGTTCTTCAAACAAAATGGTCTCGCTGTGAACCTGAAGGAAAATTCAACTAGCAACATGCAATAATAGGAAAAAAAATTAATAAACTTAACTAAAATTTTGTGAACATAGTAACTACGAAGAAAAATTTAACTAAAAATTAATGTTTGTGAGTATGTAAATGTAATACATCATACTTACCATATTTAAAAATAACGTTCATTAAAAGTTCTTCAAACAAAATGGTGTCGCTATATACCTAAAGCAAAATTCAACATGGAATATGTAATAATAGAAATAAATTTAATAAGTAACTACAATAGTTTGGAAAACATAATTATGAAATCAAGAACATGTACTTAAGGGGATAGATAGGATGATGACTTGCAAGGATATCTTAAGGGGAAGTCTTAAGGGGGCGTCTTAAGGGGATGTCTCAAGGGGATATCTTAAGGAGTGGGAAAATTGGGTTGACTTAAGGGGACATCTTAAGGGGACGTCTTAAGGGGATACCTTAATGGGTGCAAAAATTGGGTTGACTTAAGGGGATGTCTTAAGGGGATATCTTAAGGGGAGCACAAATTGGGTTGACTTAAGGGGATGTCTTAAGGGGAATTCTTAAGGGGATATCTTAAGGGGATGTCTTAAGGGGAGAAAAAATTGGGTTGACTTAAGGGGACGTCTTAAGGGGAAGTCTTAAGGGGATATCTTAAGTGGAAGTCTTAAGGGGATGTCTTAAGGGGCTACCTTAAGGGGATATCTTAAGGGGTGCAAAAATTGGGTTGACTTAAGGGGACCTCTTAAATGGATGCAAGTATCTATAATAGATATATACACATGTATACTTACTTATGTTTTAATATATATATATACACAGGTATCAAAAAATTCATAAATACACATGTATACTTACTTGTGTTTTAACTTATTCCATTGTACCACAAGCCTCAATTTTCTCCAATGCATACATAATACGATTATGACATGTTAAGGTGATGTAAAAATAAAATAAATTATATATGAAGTTAATAAAAATTCTAGAAGTACGCATATATCTAAATACCTATATATACTTATTCCATTGTACCATATACATCCTCTCTTTTTTGCAGTGCATCTATAATAATCTCATGTTATTCCATAGAAATTGACCACAACTCTTTCTTAAACGATCTCCCATGATATCTCAATAGCTTGATATTAGTTTCCAAAATCAAATGTGAGTAGTGTATAATCTTCTTATTTTTTCATAGTCTTCGAATGTAGGCAAACCATTCTTCCTTGTTACATATTTTTGTAACCAGGTGCCAACAACCACCACTAAACCTATAGGATAATGAAAGCCATCATCATCTTTTCTAGGTTGTACTAACTTATGTTTGGTCTCAACGCATCTAGCCAACCAATACTCTGTTTCCTCTTCATTATTCTCAGGTGCAACAACAACATACACATGTCCTGCAAATTGAAATATTAATTGACAACAATTAAATTACCATATATTTTAATTGCAAAAAAAAAACTTATGCCAATATTTGAATTCAAATATAAATTGATATAGAAAATACAATAACCTTCTTGTACAAGATCTGAAAGATGATCATAGTCCTCTGATGCAAATATTTGATCATTATCTTCAAGTGTTGTTTCATTTTGCTCAAATGTTTGATCAGGTGTTAGCGATCTTTGCTTCCACTCTTTCAACCATTCTTTATTCTCGGAAGAATTCCAATCACCTAAAATACAAAATTTACAAAAACATGCAATCTCCCTTGTCCACAAAGTCCATGTGCTTGCATATGAACTTTTAAATGAATGCCATGATGATGATCCACTAATTGTCCGACAGTCAAGTCTAGGTGGAATGTCATTTTCTTCAATTATATGAAAAATATCATATAATTATATGGTTCTCATTTTATGCTACAGATAATCTTGAATTGTACCAATCCACAATAGCATGTGCATCTTTAAATTTAGCTGCATCCTCAAATTTTAATTTCTCTCTAGCCAAAATTCTCTTCACACATGCACCAGCTCCATCATGTTCTCCTTTACCATGTCCAGCTTCAAAAAAATTCCACATATGTGGTATATTGGTTTCCTTATGAGCCCTACTAAGCCAATAAAACATTCAAGCATTCTTAAATTGACCCGTACAATTATCAGACCATATGAGATGTTCTCTCATGTGGATTTCTCATTCTGTGAAATTAATATAAAATTTGTCAAAACAATGTTGAACAAACTCTGGCGAGTGCATCCAATTATCACTTAAATAGAAATGATACTCCCTCATGATTCTTCTATCATCCTTTGTACTATCACGTGCATGTCTCTAAACAATATGAACAAACATAGACACTTGAATTGAATTGTAATATTGGTCTTGAGTTTCCTCTTGTGGAGCAAGAGTATAATTTTCTGCAAAGTCAACCACTGATAGTATAGTACCAAGTGGAAATGTATTTCTACATGGGTGGAATTGACCATCAAGCCAGCTGATGAGCCTCTTAAAAGGCCATATTTTCCATGTTTTGTACTTTCTTTCTCAACAATTTGCTTATGAAACAGAGACTTTAAACTTATGATTTTATATGTATATTTTATATATGTAAAGACATAAGTAGGTAAATGGATGGTAAGAACATGATGTATTTTCTTGGAATTGATGAATAGAAGTTGTAGGGTATAAGTAGTGTCATGCGAATAAATAATCCTATTTCCTATGCTATGTTTTTGGGTAGTCTCCTTCCTATAGCTGAATATCATGCAAGAGTATCAAATGGAAACTAACACTTCTTTCTTAATATTAAATGATAAAATATATATATGTGTTAGAAGTTGTGGATGCTAACCATTTTGTAGGAATCAAGTCATGGTGCATTCAGGAATAGCAGCATGGTGCTGAAGGATTCAATGACAGTCATTGCTGCAAAAGTGCCATCATATCAAAGGAGTTAAGTAAGTAGTTGAAGAAGGGCATGCCACAATACTTTTGTGGAGGAACAAGTCAATTTAGTTCTAGAGTAAACACAACGTGTAGATCTAGAACCATCGCATGTTATATTCTGAGAGAACTTGAAGACCTACTCTTGTTGTTTGATATTTTCTGTTATGAGCACTTTGTATCCATTAGTGATCCTCATTAATGGAGTGATCCTAGATTTAGGGAGTAGTGTAGTGTCTCTTTAAATAAGCTGAATTTTGTAACTCTTGAGGAGTTGAGTTAGTTGATATAATTTCTGGAATAGAAGTTGACATTGTAACACTATTTTTTTTCCAAGTACATTTTCTCCCTAAATGAATAGAGTGCATAATTTGAGTTTCAGTCTCTTATCTTGATTTCATTTCTATTCACTCATCCAAGGGGGCCTCGCTGGTGAGTGAATCACTTTATTAGATTAGAAGTGATTTCCTTGTTCATTAAGAAGTAAATAAAACTTTGTTGTTCCTGCAGCCACAGGTAACAGAACTAGTGGACTGTTCCTGCATCATAGGCGAGTAGAGTAGCCCCTATTCAAGATTACTATTTTCTTAGACTAAACACATTTACTTGAGATAGTATAGATTCCTGAAGCTTAATATAATTCAATTCTATAGGATTAGCCATGAGAATCAAGAAGGTTTGAAGCATATACTTTGTAAATTCCATTCCAAGTTTGTCCCTAGTCGATAATTAATTGAGACTAAATAATATACTTAGCAGCCATTTAGGGTGTCCAATCCTAAAGTAGAAATCCAATGTATGTGTTTCTAAGACAGTTGTTTAGCCAAGCATTTTTGGTTCTGGTACCAGGGATGGTGTTAGTTCAAACCTACTTTGGTGTTCATGTTTCTAGTTTTCATAATATAGGATTTAATTTCAAGCAATCCTTTTATGCATAGAAGAAGAGATCCTTGTGGGAGATTCCTTCCTCGTCAATACCAGGCTAAACCATTTGATCTTTTCAATCCTGAGCTAGAGGAACCCCAAGTTGATAGTGAAGAAGAAGATTTGTTTGAAAACCCATTTGCTAATGCCCAAGGATAAATTTCATCACCATCATCTTCTGAAGAATAACTACATTTGGAAGTCCTCTTTCATGAGCCTGAGTATCAAGATAACCCATTAGCTCTTAACTTCTATCAGCCACAACAACCACAACAACTAGGACCTCCTCCAAGGATGGCTCAGCCTACCTTTCCCTTCCCAATTCCTCCTCAATAGGGTAACCAAAACCTTAAGAACATTCCAGCCGCTGCACTACCAAAATTCTATGGACTTATCACTAAAGATCTAGAGACCTTCCTCTTTGAGTTTGACATCCTCTATAGGAGCTACGACTACACAACTAATGCCCATAAGCTGATGTTGTTTCTGTCAACTCTTAAAGAGGCTTCTCTAAGGTGGTTCATGGGCCTCGAAGCTAATGCTGAAGAAAATTGGAAAGCCATGAGCAACATGTTTCTTTCCAAATATAAAGAGTAGTGTAGAGGACATGATTTAAAGGGAGATGACATCTTCAAGATGTCGCAGAAAGAGGATGAAACCTTGGAAGGCTATGTTTCAAGGTTTATGTTTAACCTACAGTTCAACACTCAACACCAGTTGAATGAGGAATCACAGAAGCATCTATTCCTAAAGGGTGTCAATGATGGGATCATAGAAGCCTTGGACCTTATGGCTGGTGGGGACATCACTAAGAAGAACTGGGAAGATATCAAGACCATATGTCTAAATTACTCACGGGCTACAGTGAAAAAAGGAAGATGACTAAGGGATTTGCCTCATAAGACAATTGGCTCTGGAGTATGTAAAATAGAGTTGTCCAACCTCCTGTCTGACTTCAAGTAGGACATCATCAATGACATGGCCACTCAGTTGGACACCATGCAAGCTTGGAGGAAGAAAGAGGATGAAGAAGCTATGTTGGCTGAATTCTGCTCCCACTGCAGAAAGAAGAAAATAAACTGTAAGTGTAAAACTATTGCATCTGTGGACACTACCTCAATTCCCACCGAGTTCAAAGCAATAGATGAGGAGAATGTAGAGGTCTTTTACATTTCTCAAGGCGACCATGGGCTCAGAGACAAGGTATGCCTCAAGACCCCGTGAATAATTTTGGTTATAATAATAATAATAATAATAATAGTAATCAGTGGCAAAATCAAAACCCCCACAATTTTGGCCCTCAAGGACAGAATTGGAATCATAACTAGTCTAACCAGCAGCCACAAAATAACGAAAACTATGAGAAGCCACAGTATAACCATAACTTCCAACAACAACCTCCATTTAACCCATACCAGCAACCGCAATAGAATAACCAATGGCAACCACATGGTAACTGCCAACAACAACCTCAGTGGGGACCCAATCAGCCTAATCAAAAGAAAGCTATCATGCCTCCACCTCAGCAACATGCTATTATGCCTTCACCTCTTACATCCAATAATAATCCTCAGAAGCCACAACTACCTATGCAAAAAAATCCAAATCCTAATAACAAGCAACATGCTTATTCACTGCAAGTGAATGACATCCACCTAAGAGCAGGAACCACATTACCTGAACCGAGAGCACCCATAATAACTGATATTTTTGATACTAAGGAAGTTCTTGACAATCAAAATACTGCAGCTCCACCTATTGCACCACCTGCTCCAGCTGAGAAAATTCCACCTTATCCATAAAGATTAGCTCAACCATTAGTAACCCCCAAAGAGAATCCTATTGCAACTGATTTGATTGACCAACTGAAGCAAATAATTTTGCAAATACCGTTATTAGATGCCCTCAAAGAAATTCTCATTTATAATAAAGCAATCAAGGAAGCTTGTATCAAGCACCCTGGTAGGAAAAAGAAAGATGGTACAAAACTACTAGAATTAACATCACTGCAACATAAATGATCTCAAACAACACATTATAGAACACTAAGTATCTAAACTATTATCTAAACTACTCTAAATAATTATAGAGTCATAGTATCTCAAGTGGCCTTTTCATGAGTGGCTACAATCTTAGCTACAAGTATTCAATATTCAATGTACAAACTCAATTTCTGAAATCATATTCTTATTGCAAATCAAAATGATTACATTAATTGATATCAAACTTGTTGATTAAACAAAGACACTACTAACAAGACTTAGCACAAACTAGATACTCCCTAATCATCCCTTCACTCAAGCAAGAGCTCATAGATATACATGAGGTTTGAGAGTTGGATTAATTACAAACTCAACAACTTGTGACAAATGTCATTTCTCCCACAACATCAAGGAGATGACTTATTCTCCAACAAACTAATAAAGAACAAACTGAAGGGAGTTGAGAGTGTTCTAATCCACTTCAAACTCTTACAACATGAATATACACATATGGCTGAAAATATGCATAAATACATGCCATAATTATTTAGGACTTATAAATTATTCTTCCCACAAGTTACTCCACTATTTTCTGGCTTCAACAACTTTAGATCCACGAGATAAACAAAAGGTGGAAGAGTTTAAATCAAACTAGAAGGCATTCCTTAATTGCTTCCTTCAAACTCGCTACCTTTTACTCAGTCAACTCCAAATGAATGTTTCTCATGAACTGTTGTGAATTAACTCAAACAATCAAAAGGGTTGTTGGTCCTCCTTTTCCTCTTTCCAAATCATTAAGAAAATATGGATTTCATTAAGAAACATGGGAGATAAGCTCATTATTCTGAAACTGGGTGTTGACTTTTTCTGCATTTCCAGCAATTGCTAAATGTTGACAAGTTTCAAGTTGATTCTCCTTCTTTCCAGCTGAATTGCAAAAACTCATCTAAGCTGGCTTTATATATCCTATTTCTGACAGCCAGCAGGTCTCCCCTCTTGTAATTGTCCCAAAGAAAGGTGGCAAATGGCGAGTTTGTGTGGACTATAGGGATCTTAATAAAGCCACCAAGAAAGATCACTTTCCATTGCCCTTCATTGACCAAGTACTTGACAGCCTTGCTGGTAAGAAGTATTTTTCATTCCTGGATGGTTTCAGTGGCTACAACCAGATCCAGATATCACCAGAAAACTAGGATAAAACAACATTCACTTGTCCATGGGGAGCATTTTCTTATTCTGTATTGCCATTTGGATTATGTAATGCACCTGTTACTTTTCAAAGGGCAATAATAAGTATTTTCTCTGACATTGTTGCTAACTGTGTTAAAATATACATGGATGATTTCACTGCATATACATGGTGAGTAAATAGTCTTACTGCTTACTCATTTTTTAAGTTTACTTAGGTTAATACATTTATTCGGTAGATGGATATTGTTGAGTCATATTTGGACTCTAACTCATCTTAGAGGATAATGTTGAGTTTTGTTAGAACTCTATTTCCTCTAGGTTGAGACACTTGTCTCAACCTTGTCAACTCTACCTATGTTCTCATGCCTATATAAGTAGAGCCTTTGTACCTTTGTAATCACCTCAATGCCCCGATATCAATACATTCTTTGTGTTGATTATCTCTTTGTTCTGGAGAATATTTGTAGACTGGCTCCTAGGTATAGGATGACATATCCTAACAGATAGTCCATGTTTTGATAAGCCAAATATTGCAGCAATAGAAAGTAGAAGACAATTGACATTGTAGATTCAGTTGCAACAGATGATAAGTTGAGAAGGAAAATCAAGATTGAAAATTTAAAAAATAGTTTGAAAGACTGTTGTAGCAATTGGATAACATCTTCAAGGTCGTGGTAGAAATAAGGGGGGAATGTTGGCAAGTGCTAATTTCTCCAGAGACTATCTAAGTCAATACCGACCCTCAACACCAATGCATAGTCAAACTGAGCATTTATGATAGATACTTTTGCGCTGCCCATCTAGATAGTTTCATGCCGACCATATTCTTCAGATGTTTATTATGACTGCTTTGTTTCACTGCACATGTGTATTGTAACTACTATATGACCATGCATAATTCTAGTTTGTTCTAAGGCCTCTATAAATAGAGCTTCTATAAATAGAGGCATTATGTAAAGATGTAAGCATCGGATGCTTATCTGGTCATTATGGATCCTGAGTTGAAGTAAAATGCTGTTGCATTGTTGCATTCTAAGGAGATGTAGTACAGTTAGTAGAGTTTGATAAAGTTGTTTAATGAAGCTTATTTGTGTGTTTATTTCTGAAACTATGTATTTACATCCCCACTCCATTCACCCAATCAATCAATCTATGGTAATCGGTATCACTCTAAAGATCTAAATGCTGAGAATAAAAAAGTTCACTGGATACTTTCTAATAAAAAGGAAAACAATTCTACAAATAACATTACTTATACAGACTTGCAATAATGGTTGTTTCATAACAGAATACCAGGGACAGGACATTGAAAGCAAAAACCGAATAGATTATTGTTTATTAAGTTTGCAGTCATGTATCTGCAGTTGGGCATATCATTGTGTAATATTTTCAATTGCTACAGAGTAAACCTCAAAGACAGAAAGAAATGATAGTAATATAAATTCAATTGGGAAAGCAAACTGTTAGACCGAATGGACCCCCGAATGGACCTAAATGGGTACATTATTGGAACCTTGAAACCCCTGGTTTAGTTTTGAGACATCAATTCTGATAGGCTACATTCTTTAAGGACAGGGACGGATAGAACATCTGAATAAATAAATTGCACCTGTCCCAAGAAAACAGACCAAGCCCACCGTGAACACCACATGGCCAATCCTTCAAATCACAATGAACTTATACATTCTTATATCAGAAAAAGTTGAGGACAATCGAACAAGAAAATGAAACATCTCGTTCTCTAGTCTGAAAATAGCCCCCCATGAAAGGCACAAAGCGACTCCAAATCACAATGAACTTATTTATTCCAAAATGAGAAAAAGTTGAGAACAATCGAACAAGAAAATAAAGAACATTGTTCTCCAGTCTGAAAAAGCCCGCCGTGAAAGACACAAAGCAGTTCCTTCAAATCAAAATGAACTGATTTATTCCAAGATCAGAAAAAAATAATAACAATCGATCATTTGAGCAGCCAGAGCGTTTTGCGAGAATGCCCACATTCATCTCCTTCAACGTCCGGCGCAGGAAGGTTCAAATCTATGCCACCCATTGTAGGAAAATCTCTGCATTCCGTGACGGCGGAGGAAGATGGATCGCTACTATTGCTTGGGCTGTCGGTTTCTCTACAGCAGCCATTGATTACTCCCATTCTTCCATCACATCCATCGCATTTGGGCTGATTTGACATCTTAAGCGCTGCCAATTGCTGTTGCCTCTGAAGCTCCGGTGGAAACATAACCTGCCAAAGAGAAGGCGAAGAACCCACACCCGCATTGAAGGATTTAGAAATATAGGCATGGGTCCATGGACGAAACGCAGCTTTGGCAAGCATGTTGGAATTAATCCATGACGGTACAACGACTTTTTCTTCACGCGGCTCAGGATTTTTGTACGCGGGTCTCCCGATCTTGACAGGCTTAGGGTTTTGGAAGGCGGAAAGTGGGAAATTGGTTTTGGCCTTGCAGCCTTTTATGGCTCTGACGGCCCGGTCATATGCATGGGCCGCCTCAATATCAGAACTGAGAGTGCCCAGCCATACTCGCCGCCTCTTTGATGGGTCTCTAATCTCGGCTGCGAACCGGTTTGAAGACCTCTTTCTCGCTCCTCTGTAATGACCTTTTGTGGAGGCCGCCTGGGCATTGGATTGGGCTTGCACGGAACACATTCTAAATGCAGGGAAGACGAAGAAAAGGAGGAAAAACTGTGAAAAGAGGAGGATTGGAATGGAATGGAGAGGAGAGGGTTGTCTCATGTTTATAAAGAGGAAATAGTTGGGGACTACAGACTAGGAGATGGTATAGGTGGACATGAATGGACTGAATTAGGGCCATGGTGGCCGGTCAATTTGGCGCTGATAATATGAAAATTGTGAGTAAATGCCCGATGTGGGTAGGGACAATTGGAGTAAATGTCCGAGTCACCCAGGGACATGTATGTGGATTATGGTTCATTTTGGAAACAAAGATGGCAAGGGTGATTAATATTTTTGTATCCATGTTCCATTGCACAATACGCTGTCCAGCCAACTTTTCTTGGGTGATTAATATTTTTGTATCATGTTGCATTGCACAATACGCTGTCCAGCCAACTTTTCTTGGATAAGTCTCTTTATAAATCTATATTTCAACATATTGTAGACAAATTTTCATTTATAAAATCGTTTTAATTTTCCAATACAAGAACAACAGTCTACCAAGAACCTATTGTAAAGAATGCTTAATATTCTTATCACTTTTATAAACCTACATTTCAATAAATTATAGACAAGTCTTCATTTACAATGTCATTTTATTTATCAATTATAAGAGCACGAGCCTATCAAAGACCCATTGTTGGGAAAGCTTAAATTTTTTATTGAAAGATGAAAAAAGTTTTAAAGGGACCCCAAAACTCTTTATAAATTTCAGTCTATAAAAAGTAAAGCATATTTAATTTAAAATTTAAATAGCTTTTTATAAATAAAAATTAGTGAATTATATAAATTTACATGTTTTCATTTTCTAACTTGACAAATAAATTTATATTTAAAATTTATTTTTTATAAAGTTAGTAATTTTTAAATATTATATCTAAAATTATCATTCAATCTATTATTAAATATTTTAAATATTTATTTTATATACAAAATGAAACATTTGTTTGATTTTTTTTATGTTTTGATTTGTTATAAAATGACCAATCTTCTTATTATTATTATACTATTGCATTCGGTTGTGCACAGTTCGTGAATTAGTTTTGCCCCCAATGAACCAATCCTAAGTCACTATTTTTTGTTGCTTTATGATTGGTTTAATTGATTTGGTCTTATAGACCCCTTTTTTCAGACCTTCACCAAATTTGTTATTTGAAAAGTTTTTAACATAGTTTGTAATATATAATTCATCTATCATTTAATTTATTTTGAAGTTAGTTTTTTAATTTACAATATAGTATATTTTTATGAGATACTCTATTTAATATTTTATTATTATATTTTATTGTTTAAATTACAATATATTTTAACAATATTATAATATATAATTATTATATATTCTAAAATATATAATGTATTATAATATATATATA
>MU223975.1:768706-787258 GCA_018584345.1 Thuja plicata | reverse complement strand
ATATATATATATATATATATACAAATATATGAAAAAATTAATTGAAAAGACTAATAACAAATATATGAAAAAATTAACTGAAAAGACTATTAATATTATTATTGCAATTTATTTTTATTTTCAATAGATATATAACTATAATTATGTAATGAGTGTTAGTCATTACATATATTTATTTTTATTAATATTTATAACAAAATTAGAATTAAATTTATAATTATAACTAATTATGACACTTGTTTGTTATAAGTTTTTCATTTTTCAAAGTGTGAATAACTCTTCTATATAGAAATTTTCTTAATACTTCAACAAATTTATAGCTTTTTAAAGAGAACTTTAGTTTTAATTTTATTTTTCCAAAATTTATTTTACATACTTTACACAAAAAAAAAAATTTCAACACTCTTGAAATTTTAACAATTATTCCACCTTTCATAATAAGTAAAAAAATTATGTTCTTTTTAAAAAAAAAAGTAACTTTAATATTTATTTTACATTAAAAGAGGGGTAAACCTTTTATATGAAAAGCTATTAATATTTGAGGTCACAAGCCCCAACATAAATATTCAATAATAATATCTTAATAGAATTTTTAAAAAGATGTTATGAGTGGAATGTTTTTCAATTCTCTAAGCTTGAATAATTGTTTTCAATAAATCTTTATCTTTTTTTATACATAAAAATGTGTTGTTTTTATGGAAGAAAAATAGCTTTTGAATGGACCTATAACCCTTTCACTATACAATATTTAGAAAAGAGATACCATCAGGGAACCAAACACCTGAAAATAACAAAACATCATCCATGAAAATAGGGGAACAAATCATTATAAAAAATTATTTTAGTGCCCTTATCCTTGTTGCAGACTATTTGATTTAGCACTACAAGTTGGGGATTCAGATGCACTCTTTGACAAAGTATTGATTACCTCTTCTTGTGCATTTAGCTTCCTATGTCCATCCAAACTATTCTCCATAACAGTACAACTAACTACTTCTAGTGCTCTCAATTTTACATGGACTTTAGAAATGTAATCCGCCAAAGCTTTAATTCTTTATTCATGACCCTTTTTTAGATCTTTAACCCATTTGGTCAACTCTTTAAGTAGTTGCAAGATTTTTGCAATATTTTTCTCATTGGGGGTTGACCACATCTGTCCTTCAGGCCATTAATTTATAAGACTATCCACATTAGAAGGGAACAATGACTATGTACTATTTTTTAAGATTATTTTTCATATTCACACTATCATATAGATTATCCATTTTTTATTGGATTATCTTTCTACATAGCGATTTCTATTGGAAATGGGTTGAGTGACTTAGAGGGGGAGGGGGGGTGAATCACTTGCCACAAAAACAAATCCAAGGCTCTTAGATGTCTTAATAAAAATTATCACTGTTACTTGATTAACAAATATATTCTTCTATTACTTGGTTAACAAAGATATTAATTGTGATTATCCTTTAGTGATTAAGTCTAGAAATATAAAGCATATAACCAATAAAATGTACACAGATGACACCAAGATTTAACATGGAAAACCAATTTGGGAAAAAAACCAATTGCAACTAATTACTTTATTTCACTCATTTGAAGTGAGCCTTGCTAGGAGCCAACCCTGTTAAAGGTTAAAAAACACACTGTTAGGTGTGACCCTATTAGAGGATTTAATCACCCTGTTAGGAGTGGCCTTGTTAGAGGTCTTTAAAAACTTCAATGTAGAAATTCCACCTTGTGAGAGGATTTATGAAAGACTGTTAAGTCTACTCTGTAAAGAGATTTGGATCAATGCTACAATTGTTAGAGAGTTATAATGGATTGACCTGATTGAAGAAGAAATTGACTTTGCTTATTCAGATCTCTTCTCTGGCTTTAAACTAGATCCTCACTAATTGAATATTATATTTTAGCTCAGTCTAGATATTCTATCCTTAATCAAAATCCCATCTTATTTCACCTTTACTCTTCATATAAAAACTCTACCACTTCTCACTTACATATTTAATCCAAACTTGACCTTGTATATATATGATAGGCCTTGTCAAGCCGACTTGAATAACCATCTAAATAAATAATAAAACTTAAGTCTGACGACTATATATAACCAATTAGACATAAAGTTTAAACTGGTGTTAGTCGGCTGCCACTAAATATCTAACTCGGTTAACAATGTAATCCTTCAATGCCTGACCGTTAGTGAAATGCCTAAGTGAACTCAGATAGAACTGAAAATCACTTGGCTAATACACTAACTGTGCTCAGTTTGGTATAGACATTTGTATAACATCACTACATTTATGTATACATCAATGAAAATACATAATTGAATAATTGTCTTCAACATAGTCACACTATCATATAAATGATCCATTTTTTATTGGATTTTCTTTCTTCATTGTGATTTCAACATGTATGTCCATATCAGTCTCATTAGAAATTAGAGGCTACAAAGTAGGAACCTCGCCATAATCAATATCATTTTTGGGATTTTCCACATAAGAAGAGTGGGAATATGAAGGCACATTCCCCTTTTCCCTTACTTTCCCTTTGCCTCTCACATAAGTTCTACCTAGCTAAAGAAATCAGGGACACACTCATCAGATGGATAAACTTAAAGGTGAGTCTTAGATTCTCTCTTTGAGTTTGGGTTTGTACATTTTCTAAATTATGCCCACCATCATCTCCAAAAGAGACTTCTTCTAGGACCAATGAATACCTCTTCAAAAAATTATTAATATCTTTCTTGGCCCTATCCTTTTGGGGGCTCTTTTGAATAGATATTTATTTTGTAAATTCTATTATAAGGAGAACTAATTCCTCATGTAAAACTAGGAAATAGGGATTATTCCTATGCATCTTTAGACTATGAAACAAAATGAAAAGAGATAAGAGATGCAGATTTTATACCTAAATTGATTCAAATGATAAAATGATATGTGAAATTCATCAAACATCAAATACCTCATGATAATTTCAGTAATTTTTGCCCACATTGGATGAATAGAAGCCCTATAATGTGAACCATTAGAGTCATTCCTAACTTTATCTATTTTCCCTTTTCAAGGAAAATTGTCAACGCCTTATCTATGGGTGTCAGAAAGAAGTTGAATCCACTTTTTGGCCAAAAAGTGAGACTTTTTTCCATTTTATTCAAGTTTGACTTTTTTGAGATGAATATTTAAAGAACTTCAAGATTGAATCATAAAAAAATTCAGTAATAGAAGTTATAGTACCCTAAGTATACTTTCCAAATATGTAATTTATTTTAATACTCAGATGATAATTTTTTATTGTTAATAGGCATTACTAAAACTTGCATTTTAAAAGTCCTTATTTCAGGACAATACTAGGTGCATGCACGACAATCAAAAATTTATCCAAATGAACTATTTGTCTAAATCCTTTTGGAGAATGGTACACTACTCAGTTAATATTGATGAAATTTTTTTTATTTTTTTTTAGTGAATTAATTTTTTATTATCCATAATAGTGAGTTTTAAAGTATCTTATGTATGTAAAGCATAATGTGACCTAATTATATGACTTTTTAAAATTTTTACCTTTTAAAATTGTGTAGAATTGTCTCTAGTTTGATGTCATATAATTATTTTTGAAAGAAAATTTTAAATAAAATTGTTATTAAAATAACAATATACCATTTTCATAATAATTTAAATTATATGAAATTTCATTATGAAAAATGGTCTCTGCGAGGAAGCCTCCACGAAAAGGGCTCTGCACAGAGATCTGGAGCATTCAAAAGCACAGGATCTAGCCAAAGAATAGGGAATGAAGGATGATAGGAGGATTAATTTAGGGGAGGGATGGGGTGATGAGGTAGATCGGGTATTTCCAATTCAAAAGCTAAGAGATCAGGTTCGGAATGAGGCAGCGCCCAAACCCTATCATGTTCCTTTTTGGATTTTTTGGTTGGGTAAATGGGTTGATGAATCTTGGACTCATCCGCCATTGCAAAATCACATGCAATGGGTTTTCCAGTTGGGTGTATGGGAGGAAAAATCTTGGTATAAGAGTGACTGAAGACGGTGGTATCCACAGCCTCTCCTGCATTAGTATTTTCACAATTGTGAGGACCAGCATTCTAATAAGCACACGAAAAGGAGGATCTCAGACAAGAGTGTTAGGTTTGATTTTTGGGGATCTATTTCTCCCTCTCAACTAGTAGACCAGAAAAAAGTTTCCCCACCTATCAACACAGTTACATCTCCTTCGATCGTTCACATGATTGTTACTCCAAAGAAATCTCCCTTCAATCCATTGTCAATGGTCGAGTTGATACCTATCCTAAGACCCCAAGGTAATGTGCGATGAGATGCTAACAAAATACTCATTTTAGAGCCAATGGTCTTAGATGTAGTCCAAGATTTGAGGTAAAGGGTATTTATAGGTAAGATCTGGAACCATTCCCCATCTAGTTTTGAATTCTCAGAATGGGCTTCTAAGAATTGGGTAGGGTTACAAGAAGCTTTTATGGTAGACAATGGGCATGGCTTTTTTTATAGCTATTTTAAAAATAAAAGCAGCAGGGATAAGATCCACCATTATAAGGGTTTGTTTATGAAGGTATGGGGGATTCATATTCAAATTTAGTTTCCAAAGTTTATACCCCAGAAGTTCTAGATTAGATTCTTCCCCTTCTGGGTATATTTTCCTGCTCTCCCATTAGAATTTTTACAACATGAAATCCTAGAGGTGATGACCAACAAATTGGGTATTTTTTAGTGCGACGATTCGGTTTCAATGGACAACTACAAAGCCCCATCTAGGTTATTTCTCCTAATATATGTTACGTTCAAATGACTAAAGATGTTGTGTCTTTAGTCCAAGTTTGGCCCTCTAGAGTAACTGATCATTCTAGATGACCCTATTCTTGTTAAGCTTAGGATGGTCACGCTCGGTCATATGGAATCTCAATGCCAGCCAGGTGGTTTCATTAACATTAGAGTATGTCGAGACTTATCCTCATCATCTTCAGACTATAGTATTATAGCCCCAACATTTAATCATGATATCCCCCCTATTTATTTTTGTCTTCAAATGTCTCCATCATTAGTTGTACTTGCCCCTCCATTATAAATAGGGCATCTCATTGATTCTTGGCAGAAATCTATGCCATGGATGGAGAATAGCTTTTTAAATCCAACTTTGAATTCACAAGACATTCAATCGAAAGAGGGGTTTGATTAGGCTGGTAAGAAGTAAGGGTTATTGTTCAGTGGTTAGCTAGAGTCTGGGTAGGGGGAAGGTAGGATAAATTGCTCGATTCAACCACTTAATTTGTCTACTAATACATTGCGAGCCACTACATATGGCGCTAACAATGTAAACAATCATATTCATTGCTCTCTATCACCGAAGACCCTAGATGATTTTTTCTTTCCATCTCTACCTAGATCACCAGTAACAGATATAATTCGGGAAAAATTTGACTCTTCACATCAGCATAATTGAGAGATTTCTGGTCTCTGACTAGATTACAAACTAGAGTGGCCTTTGCACACTTAATTGGGACCAGAAGGATTGATATCAGTACCTTTCCCATCTGCTCACAAGAACCTTGAACACATGTTTCTTCAAGAGTTAGAACCAAATATTTCAGGCCCTATATGTAACATCAGCCCCAAGTCTACGCTTGTTATTTACTATAGCCCCTCTCACAAAATAAAATTTAGGGGTCTCACATACATTAATGGTTGCTGATAAGAAGTTTACAGAAGTAGATGTTGATACGGTAGTGGATTTAATGCTCCTTGGAGGGAAAAATGAGTTTTTTGATGAGAAAGAGATAGAGAAAGACCTAGGAAGTGAGATAAATAAAGGCATTCAAAATTAGGATCTTAACAATGGTATCCCCTCCCTTCTCCTATAGTATCATTCAGACGGAGGAAAATACCTCAAGGATTAAAATATGTTCCTCTTCTTAAAAAAAACTAAGAGGGCACCCAGTGAAAGGGAAGAACATAGAGACCAAGCTTGTTGTTGGTGTCCAATCTACTCTCTCCTTTTCTACATTACCTAGGAAATCTAAAGATGAGTCTTTCACTTAAATAGCCAAGAAAATGAAGGAGGGTAGAAGAGAAACTATATATTTGAGTAAATAATGAGAATCTTTTCCTGGAATGCCTCTAACAAGGTTCGGCTTATCAAAGAACAAATCTTGATAAGAAGAGCAAATATTATTCTCCCCCAGGAGACTAAGTTATCTCGGGATAAATGGATAGCCATTTTTGGTGTCTGGAAGGGTTGGGATTTTATACATATTCCTTCTTCAGGTGCCTTAGGAGCCCTTTCTGTCTTATGGAAACCCCATAAGTGTAAGGTAGAGTTAGGGCCTTCAACTACTAACTAGGTGTTGGCTGAGGTTTTTGTCTTTGCACTCTCCTTTTCCTTGATTAATGTTTATGGTCCAGTCTCAGTTTCAGGAAAGTGACGTTTATGGGATACACTATCGCAATATATTTCCCATCTTGGTTATGCTAAGATTATTCTTGGAGGGGAATTTAATGCTACGCTGGGGGATATGGATAAAATTGGGGGTGTAGATCCTTCATACAAAGTTACTCAAGATTTTAGGAATTTTGTTGATTGAAATGCTCTTTTTGATTGTTGCCCCTCTAAGGGGAAGATAACTTGGTCTAATAGAAGGAAGGGACATCAGTTCGTGGGTATCCACCTTGATAGATTTTTTCTAAATTCACATTTGATTTTATTGAATGGTTGTTCTCAGTCCAATATCCTTAGCGTTTCAGGCTCAAATCATTTTTCTGTGAACTTGGAGGTTGAGTTGGGTAATAACACTTTTAAATCAAAGTCATACTTCAAGATTAAATGCATGTGGTTCAGAGACACTAAGTTTCCTCATCTACTACTACAATGGTGGACACAGTCCCCTATGGAAAAAGGGTACAATATGTTTCAGCTGTATAAAAATTTGGCATTCATGAAAGCCGAAATCAAGGAATGGAATAAACACAATTTTGGGAACATTTTTGTGAAAAATTGTATTCTCCAAAGTGAGTCAAAGGTTTGGAATGACCATATTATACAACATGGATTGTCCCAATAGGATTATGATACTCTAAAATTCCTGCAAGACATATTGGAAGAAGTCTTACATAGGGAAGAATCATATTGGAGACACATGCCTAGAGAACTTTGGCTTTCAGAAGGGGAGAGGAATACCAATTTTTTCCATGCTTCAACTAAAATTAGAAGATAGAAAAAGGCCATCTTCCAAATCAAAGATACCAATGATAACATTCTTAACTCTAAAAAGAATATTTAGGAGGAAACATTTCAATTTTTCCAAACCCTCCTTAGAAAATCGGATGTTCACATGGTTCAACCTTAGCCTGATTTTCACTTCATTCCATCTTTGGTAACCGAGGAAGACAATAAATTTTTTCTGCAACCTTTCATTCTAGAGGAGGTCAAGTCCTTGGTTTTTTCCATGAAGGCTGATAAAGCCCTAGGAATGGATGGAATTACTCTTCTTTTTTTCCAAAAATGTTGGGAATTTATGAAGTTGGAAATTTTGGAGCCAGTGGGGGAGTCCAAGAGACATTCCTCTATGTTTAGGCCCTTCGACAACACTTTAATCACTTTAGTTCCCAAGGGTTCACATCCTAGTTCTTTCTCATATTACAGACCCATTTCTTTGTGTAATATGATCTACAAGATTATAACCAAGTCCATCTCAGTCTGCCTTGGGGAAATTATCCCCAAAATCATTTTGGACCAATAGGGAGGTTTCATCCTTTGGAAGGATACAGTGGAAGGAGATCTGATAGCTCATGAGATCCTCTATTATATCAAGTTCAGGGTCTCCAGGCCATGATCTTGAAACTATACATGACGAAAGCATATGAAAGAGTCAATTGGGGGTTCTTGAGACAAGTCATGTATGGAATGGGATTAAGTATAAAGTGGATCAAATGGATTATGGCATGTGTTAAGGGAGCACAGTTTTTAGTACTGATTAATGGTTCGCCATGCAATTTCTTCTCATCTTCTCAAGGGGTTAAACAAGGGGACTCATTCTCGCCTTTCCTTTATGGTAGAAGGGCTGAGCAGGTTAATTTATTTCAAACAAGCTCAAGGGTCACTGGCAGGTATCTCACTTCATCATTCTCACTTATTAGTCACCCACACTCTATTTGTTGATTACTCTCTCTTATATGCTGAGGGATCCATACGGGAAGCTAAAGTCATCAAATAAATTCTTGAGGAATATGGGAACTTGTCACAACAGAAACTCAATATTTCAAAGTCCAAGACCTTCTTTTTCAACTTACCTAAAACTATTTAGGAGGAGATTACAAAGACATTAGCTTTCAATGTTGATGTGATCCCAAATAAGTACATGGGAGTTCCCCTCTTTTAAGGCTCATGTAGGGCCTCTTTTTGAGACAACATCTTCCATTCCATCCCAGACCATATTTATTCATGGAAAGATAGATGGCTCTCTCTAGCTGGGAGAATCCTTCTTGTAAAATTACTTCTCTCCTCCATCTAAAATTACATCATGTATGTGCTATTCGCACCTAGGTCTGTGATAGACAAGATTAGGAAAAGTCTCAAAGACTTTATATGGAGAGGGAATTTTGATGGGACATCAAAGGTACCTTTGGTTTCTTTGGAAAAAATATCACTTCCAAAGGATTGTTGGGGGGGGAGTAGGGATCCATAGCATATATGAGAGGAATATTAGTCTTGGGGCCAAACTTTCTTGGAAACTATATGAAAATCTAGTGTCATTATAGGGTAGAATAATCAGAATCAAATATTTGGATTGTGATGAACCTCCTTGAATTTTACAATTAAGAATCCCCCTCTTGGCTCTACAATTGTGGAATTTTTTTCTAAAATGTTAAGGATTTATTGTCCCACACCTTTCTTTGGTAATCAATTTAGGGGATATATCAAACTTTTGGGATGATAGTTGGAATGGTTTGCCACCCATTTCAAGTATTTCGGGCATACTCTACTCAACCAAGAATAGCTTCCAGCAAATGTGGGGGAAACATGTTAGGGATTACTGTGTGGTCTTTGAAACACCCTTAGGACCAAAGGAAAAATGGAGAAATATAACTCAAGTTGACATTCCTTAGGACCAATAGGCACTACTTAAATTTATCTTGGATCAAATACATTTACACATTAACTCGGTCAGTGATAGATATATATGGTCAATTCCTCCAAATGGTAGATATTTTGTAAAGGTGGGTTATCTTCATCTTACCAATAAGGATTGGAATGCTAGTGCTCAGCTCTTCAAGTTTTTTGGCATCCAACAGTTCTTCCTAAGGTAGGTTCTTTCTTTTGGTTGAAAATCCTTAAGAGAAATCTCACTAGTGACCGATTATGCAGGCTTGGCATTGCAAAAAAATTTCACTGTGTCTTATGTAAGGTTAAAATTAAAAAGCAAATAATCTATTTTCTTCATTCCCTTTTTCTCGGGAGATATGGTATTGGATCTTGGGAAAAATAAGTTGGAAAGGCCCTCTTCTAGAGATACTAACACATCTCCTTAAACAGTGGCCACTCCTCCATAAGGACACTTTTTTCCCACATTTGGAGAGTCATCCCAATAGTTGTTACCTAGAGCATTTGGTGGGAATAAAATAAGAGAATTTTTAGAAAGGAAGACAGCTTGGTTACTCAGGTGTGTGATATAGTTGAAAAATCAATCTCTAAAGTGGTCCATTCTTACTCCTCCTGATCCAAATCCCTCTCCTCTACATTCACTTCACAAGATTCAAAAATTTTGAACTCTTGGTCTTCCATTTGTTTCCTATTCAAAGGTGTTCTTATTGGGAAGAAATCTAAGGGGGAGAGTAGGAAAGATGTCAAATGGGAACCTCCAGATCAAGGTTTTACTAAACTTAACTTTGAAAAGGATTCTAAGGGAAATCCAAGGGCCTCACTAGTTGGTTATGTCTTTTGGGAATAAAAAAAGAAAGTACTTAGAGTGGCTAGTACTAAGATACCAGATGGATCAAATAATATTGCGAAAGCTAGGGCTTTTCTTATGGGCTTATCTTTGGTTGTCTCACAGGGAGTCAGGAACATACACATTAAGGGGGACTCTCAGATCATTACATATTCCCCCTCACTTCAAAGCTCACCTAATTGGGAGATTCAATACATCCTTAACGATGCTAGGAAGCTGCTTTCAAATTTTGCAAAAGTTAATTTCTCGCATTGCTTCAGGGAAGCAAATGGGCTAGTAGACTCGTTAGCCAACAAGGGTCTTGAATTGGATAGCGGATCAATTTCTTGGGAGTATGAACCCTACTAGGTTCCCTAATCTTGGAAAAGGGAGTCTATTGGGTGGAGAGACAAATGACCCCTTGTATAGAGGGTTAACAAATAAACAATGTTAGAGGCATGCTTGCGTAGGTATATGCCATCACAGGTGATTGTGGGAATCTTTTTGTTATCCTAAGGAAGTTGGAATCAGGTGGTGTTGATAACAAATTTACTCCAGATTTGGTTCCTTGAAAACTACATGTTTCTTTTTTTCCCATAGCAAGTATAACGGTACATGACATCATTTTAGCGTGTGAGGTGGTACATTTTTCAAGGTACTTTTTCTCTTTGACGAGGCTGAATTAATTCCTTTAGTTGAGGTGTTACATTGGGAACTGATCACTTGGACACCAGGCTCCCAAGGATAGATTTCCATCTCCCCATGTGTGTTAAGGTTTGTAATGTCATTTACACAACATTTGGTCCTCCTTTATATTGACTAATCTACTCTACAGGCTACATTATTTTCGCGCTGGGTGATGATCTAACTGGTTTTCAACCTATTTTAGTTTTGCGTTGAAAGTGTTCTCTATGGTTCATGTGGGTGGTTGCATTTTTGGGTGGTCATGGAGTATAGAGACATGAACATGAAGATTTTGCTTCCAATTCATCACTAAGAGTGCCTGATCTGAGATGATTATCTGCAGTGCCACATGAAGGTGGTTTTCAACATGCCGTCGGATGAGGTGGTAGACACTCTTTGGACCATCATTGGTGAGCACATTTTACTTCCCCCTTCTCTCCGCAATATTTTTCATTCCTAGGTCCTATCCTTTTTTTGTCAAATTTATATCACTTGATGCAAGATTACATCCCATTTATGGAGATGGTCAACAAGGTGGCTAGAACAGACTTTGCGCTAGCAGAGAGTATACATCAGCCAGTTATAGGTTATGCTATTAGAGGATTGCAAGCCTAGGTTTGAGCTATATTTCCTCTAAGCCATATTGAGAGGGACATAGAATTTGTGAAGCTGTATGATGCGTTCAAGTTAGGTATTACTAGAAGGAACTCTGTGGCTTTCCAGAAGAACACAAAGATGTTGATAGATTTCGTCCCAGTGTTCGTATTGGCAGAAGTGTATAACCTTTTTGATAGTATGGCTACCATCTTGGCATTTTTTAGCAACAAAGGCCTTCCTACCTCCTCCATCCTAAACACAGGAACTGCAAAGGGTACTCCAAATTCAAATTTTTTGACAGCAAATTCGGTGTCCTCCAAAAATGTTTGCCAATGGCTATGTCACTGTCATGGCTTGGTAAAGCCAAGGGGCTGATGTGCTAGGTCATATGGAGCGTTTTGGGTTTTGGGGGCTTGACATATCTTAGGTATTTTGAAGTAATATTCCCCATGTATGTTTTGTAATTATGAAATATAAAGTTGTAATAGTGTGGTTTATTGCCTTGGGGATAGTATCTATTATGTCTCTGATTCTCAGTTGTATGGGGTGAGACAAAGACACTTCCTGGGTCATATATTAATCGTAGTTTGGGAATTTGTTTTTAGTTATGTATTGTATCATGGAAATGAAAGGAGGTTTTCTTTTTGCTTCTTTCCTCCTGGAGCCTCACTGAAGTAGATTAATAATATTATGGCTATGTCCATTTCATCCCAAAAAGAACAATATACCATTTTCTCTAGAGGTTTGTAGATCCATTTCAGTAGAAAATAAATGAAAAAATAGAAAACATAATTAAATATATAAATAATTTACATATTTATAATTTGCATAGTCAGATCTATAATATGTTTTTTTTGTCAAAAATTTCTCTCAAAAACTCAATCTGATTAGTGTCCAAAGTGTAAAAAATTTCAACATATTGAAATGGCCTCCAACATTCATGTAAAACTAGGTCGAAAGCTCAAGGTCAATTAACAAGCCATTTTGTAAGATAAATATGAAGTAAATTGGGGGGAAATTTCAAAATTTGTAGAATAGAGTAACGCTTATAGAACATCACCCCGTTCCTAAAGTGTATGTTGCAGGATCAAATTTTCGTGGAACGAGTTCCTGCTACAAAATGGGGTGATGATTCAAAAATAAAATGTCACTCCATTTCAAATCTGGGTCACATTTTTTTTCGATAATTTTTTTATAAAATTTTACTAAAAATAGTTTAAACATCATTAATGTACCAGTAGTACACATGAAAATGATAGATTCAATATATTTTTTTGGGTTTTTGTCTTGTTGATGCATTATTATATTCGCCATGAGAATGGTTCAATTATTGGGAGCATCTTGGGGGATTTTTTTTTTAAGTGAATCATTGAAGGCATTATTTGATTGATTTCAATTATAAATCATGGAATCTAAACAATGTCAAAAGAGGAAAGGAACAGGGGATATGATCCCTGAAGAAATGCAAGAAGAGAGAGACAAAGAGGCCAAACATCTTAGAGATAGAAGATTAAGGATGCACCAAATGAATATCAATGAATCTTCACGATCCACAAAAATTGAAGATCCAAACATTACAGTTACCATGGGTGATATGAGGGATGCAAAAGATGAGGTACAAGAGGTGAATGAAAAATATAATAGGAATATAGACAACATTGAAAGTATGTCTTTGAATGAACCTTTTAATGATGTAGAAAATGTGACAACAAACATGATTCTAGGTACATCTTCCAATATAGGTTGTAATGATACTAAAATTATGATTATAGATAATACCCTTTATGGATATTTATTAAAAGCATATATTAGTGTTGATACTTATTCAAATCCTAACATAGTTCTTGAATGAGTTCATGAAAATTAAAATACCCATAGTTTTGTTGATGATGAAAACCCTTTTGTTGATGCAAATGGAAATCCTCCTAAACATGTTGAAATTCAAAATCCTCCTTCTGTTTAAATTGACAATCCTCCTATTGTTCAGAATGAAAATCATTTCAATTTTCTTGACAGTGAAAATGAAAATCCTTTCCTAGATGAAAATGAAAATCTTTTTCAACAAGGTGCTACTAAGATTTCTAACCGTGATGATGATACTAAAAAGTATTGTTTGAATACTGAAAGTAATATTTTGGATGGTCTTCCTGATAAGCTATTTGGAGGTAGATAAGAAAATATGCTAATAGAATATACAAAGAATTATTTTATAAAAGAAATAGTATTTCAAAGTCAACTTATGATGCAATTGATGAGAATGTCAAAAATGAGAAATGTAATAAAAAAAGTAAGGCATTTATGAGAAACAAAATAAAGAATATGCATCAGTTAAATATGCTATATATATAGTTGCTAGTGTCATTCAGTGTATTGCAAAAATGAGTCAATATAAAGATAAGAATGCATCACGACAAGCTATAACAACTGCTATAGTGAATAAAAACACTTTGGGATAATTTAGAATGTTAAAAAAATCAGTGGAATTTTAAACATGCATCCTAAAACATTGGTAAGAGAAGAAAAGAGAAGATTAAGTATTGAAAATGATCCAATCAACCATTGTTGGATTTTTAGTGTTAGAATCCCACAATCTGACATGAAATTGAATCTTGAAATCAAATCTTTGGTTAAAAAGTATTGACATGATAATAAAAGGGTATCATCTACTATTGGAGATGTTTTGCAATTAATAGTGGGTTGTAAAAGTCATGATCCTCATCCCAAACACCAATTAGACACCACCCAAACTGAATTTTATAGAAAATTTTTAGATGAGGTTGTGTTACCTAGACATATTACACTTAGTCAAAGATCATTTGAAAAATGTAAACCTTGGTATGTAAAAATCAATAAGAAATGACTATCCTGTTGTTGTAAAACACAGGTTCAATTTCATTATTACTATGATGTTTTTCAATATATAGATTGTACTTTAAATGCTAACATCACTATGTAGAATTGTGGTAGTAATATATACCAGCTGTAACAATCAAGGATTTTGTAGTAAGTTTTTTTTTGGGAAAGATCTAATGGGAAATTATTATTTTAAGTTCTTGTATTTCAAGACAATGCACTACTTGTGGAAATTTTGTATTATTAGAACAATGCATGCATGAAACTACTGAAAATTATTTTGGCCAATAACTAGTGGATGTTAAAATATTTAAGAATGTTGAGTATCCTTTAAAATATGGGAAAATTGGAAAGTGATACAAATTAATCACATAAAAACTTAGTGTACATGCATTCGTTTGATAATTCAAGAGTAAGATCATTCCTAAATATGTGAGACACTCTCAGTATGCTAGATGGTTTGATGGTCAATTTATCACATGTATAAATACATTTCCAATTTGGAACTATACTATTAGTAGTTGACTTTGCAGAAAATTATACTCTTTCTCCACAAGAGGAAACTCAAGATCAATACTACAATTCAATGCAAGTCGCTATGTTTGTTCATAATGTATATAGACATGCACATGATAGTACAGACAATGATATAAAATTTTTAGGGAGTATATTTCTATTTGAGTTATAATCAAATGCACTCGTCTGAGTTTATTTAGTGTTGTTTTGAAAAAAAAAATATTAATTTAACAGAATGGGAAATCTATATGAGAGAACATTGTATATGGTCAGATATTTGTATAGGACAATTCAATAATTCTTGAATGTTTTATTGGCTTAGTGAGGCTCACAAGGAAACCAATATACTATATATGTGGTGATTTTTTAAGCTAGACATGGTAATGGAGAACATGACTGAGTTGGTGCATGTGTTAAAAGAATTTTGGCTAGGGATAAATTGAAATTTGAGGATGTAGCCAAATTTAAAGATCCATGTGCTATTGGGTATTGGTAAATTTCAAAATTATCAGTAGGATCAAATGAGAACACTAGCATTAAATTATTATTTTCATTAATTAGAGAAAATGACATTCGACCTAGACTTGATTGTGATACAATTAGTGGATCAAAATCATGGAATTCATTTAAGAGTTATGATCCAAGCACATAGACATTATGGTTTTTTTTCAATTTTTTATTTCAAGTGATTGGGATGCATATGAAAACAAAGAATGGAAAAAAAGAACCATGACACTTGCTCAATCATATGAGCAATATGAAAAAAACACTTGAAGATAATGATCAACTATTTTCATCAGAAGATTAAGATCAAGTTTCAAATATTGTACAAGAAGGTAATTGTATTTTTTTATGTCACTTTATATTTGAATATAATTATTGGTCTATGTTTATTATGGTAATTTACATTTCTATAATTTTATTTCACATGTCAATTAGCCATTTTATTTTAATTTGCAGAACAAGTGTATGCGGTTGGTGCACCCGAAAACAATGAAGAGGAAAGAAAGTATTGTTTTGCTAGATGTGTTGAGACTAAAAATAAGTTAGTACCCAGAGAAGATGATGATGCCTATCATTATCCTACATGTTTAGATGTGGTTGTTGGCCCATAGTTACAAAAATACCTAACAAGGAAGAATGGTTTGCCTATATCTGAATACTACGAAACACATAAGAATATTATTTACTACTCTTATTTGGTTGTGGAAACAAATATAAATCTATCTAGATATTGTGGGAGACCTAGTAATTAAGAGTTGTGGTCAATTTAAATGGAAGAACATAATATGATTATAGATGCACTATAAGAAGAGAAGATGTTGATTGTATAATGGAGTAGGTAAATATAGGTTAGTATAAATGTGAACTTCTAGAATTTAGGCTAACTTCGTATACATAATTTATTTTATTTTTAGATGACCTTAACATATCATAATATTATTACTAATGCATTGCAGAAAATAAAGGATTCATATGGTATAATGATATAAGTAAATACAAGTAAGTATATGTGTACTTTTTAAATTTTTGATAAATTAATATATAAGTTACTTTTATTTTAAATCTCCTATACATATCCTAATTTATACCCCCTTAAGACATCCTCATTTTAGGTCCCTTTAAGACATCGTCAATTTAGGTCCCCTTAAGGAATTCGCTTACGACATCCTAATTTTATATCTCCTTAAGATATCCAGATTTTAATTCCCCTTAAGAGACCCTAATTTTAGATCCCCTTAAGACATCCTATTTTTAGGTCCCCTTAAGGAATCCCCTTAAGACATCCTTATTATTGATCCACTCACGACATCCTCTTAAGCAATCATATCTATCACATCCTCAAACTACATATCCTAATCCTACATCCACTTAAGATGTCCCCTCAAGACATCCTCTTAAGAAATCCTCTTAAGACATCCTAATTTTAGATCTCCTTAAGTCATCCAAATTTTAAGTCCCCTTAATACATCGTAATTTTAGATCCACGTAAGGCATCCTCTTCAGTTTTGGTTTAGGTGTGTAATGACACCACTTTGTTCAAGAACTTAATGATTCTAATTTTTAAATTTGGTAAGCGTGATCCTCTTAAATTTTTACTCAGTTACATTAATTATACATGATTTTAGTTTGTTTTTTTTTTCTATTTTTACAAGATTTTAGTTGCATATTAATGATTTATTCATTATTGCAAGTTGCTAGCTCTATGGTTCATTTTATATTTTACGTCGCTATTTAAAGTAAAATATTAAATTTATTATCAAATTGTAACCAATTTTATTGTGTTAGGTCCTAATAAACTTTTTTAATGTTATTAAGTTATCGAACTATTGAATAATTATCTTATTTTGTTTCTTTTTCAATCAACTATTTCAAATACTATATATTTAAAAATGGTTTGTTATTTTTTTTATCTTTTTAAATACAAGTATCCTTTACATATATGGTTCATTTTGGCTGTCTAATTGTTTTTTAGCTTGTTCAATATTATGAAAAATCCTAATTCTATAGATTAAGCAAGTATTGTGTTTCAATATTAAAAATACACTTAAAACTAACACTAGAGATATGAAACATTTCGTAGTGCTTGTAGACATACATGTACAAAATATCTAAAAATTCTACTAAATATGTAAAACATTTCAATGTAGAAATTATAAATCCATGTACATATAGTATATGTTATAAATCACATGTAAATACATATATACATAGTCCATCTGGTAAAACATGTGTAAATAAAGCATGTAAATATGTCAGTAAAATAATCAATCCATTTGAATCTAAGAGTACATGATATAATTCCTATAAAATCATTTTTCCCTAACATGATCTAGTCCTCTTTAGTCTGTGTGAGGCAGGATGATCTGAATGACTCTATAAAAAAATATCATCATTTTAAAATCATACTCTAATGTAATCAATTCATATTGAGAACTATTCAAAATAATCTAAAATATTTTAATAAAATTTCTATAAATTAAACATGAAAATATTGTACCATGGAATTATGCACATTTGCCCCACTATTCTGGTGGACATCACGACTATTTTCATGTTGTTGTCCATGTTTGGACTACATCTACATGAAATGATTAACATAAAAAAATTTAAAAATATTATGGAATTTTTTTGAATAATATCTAGTACGACCCATTAGGAATTTATTTTAATAATATATATATACATATAAATTAAATATGAATAAACTACCATGACACTCTGCAAATCTGGTACACTGTCCTAGTGAACATCACAACCTGTCTCATGTCATTATCCCTCTTGGTACTCTATCTATAGAAATAATTAGTACCAAAGCTATTAAAAATGATATACAATATTTTTATATATATTTCAAGATGAACAAATAAAGTACCATGTCAATATCAAAATCAATGCTAGGTCATAGTCCATCTTGTGACTCAATCTGTGTGGAATGGTCAACAACACTAGTAACACTGAAAATGTCTTGTACAAAGTCAAACAATTATTATTTAACAACATGCACATACATGTTGTTTGTCAGGGGTCAACTTGTTATACACTAAATTGCGCCTCTGATCTCAAGCTCTCTTGGTCTTGATAATCCAGTATAACAAGGGAATCATCTTCAGGTTGTGGGACCTATGCTAACTGAGATGAGACCTCCAGGTTCTAGGCTAGTTCCTCTTGGATAATCACCTTAATTTTCTTCTTAAATAGGAAAGTAAACCTTTGAGGGAAAGGGATAGAAGGATTGCTTTGAAAGGGAAATGACTGAAAGCAAACTACCTACTAGGTGATGCATCGAAAATGGCATGAAAACATAACACACACAGGGTAAACCCCTGGGTCAACTAACTCTGAATTGTAAGTAAAACACAAGTCCCTTGTATAGGCATGCATAAATATTTCATAACAAGGTCATGAGTAAACCAGTTAAAAGGAAAGACTTCTTCACAGTTAAC
>MU223975.1:708011-720500 GCA_018584345.1 Thuja plicata | reverse complement strand
ATAAGTGAAGCTTTATCCTGCTTTTCCATGAAGCAAAGTTGTCCTTGTTCAACTTGGGCACATCTCGTCTATTCATCTTGTGATCTTTTACTTAGGTCTTGAAACCTTCTTTCTAAGCACACAAGCTCTGATACCAATTGTTAGTAATAACTAAGAGGGGGGGGTGAATTAGTGGCCTCAAATTTTTATCCAATTTATACTTTAATCCACGAATCAATACTTCTCAAATTATTAAGTCCCAACAAGATGCATGCCTTTGAAATATTTGAAACAAATAACTGTCTGTCGGTTTACCTTATCTGTCTTGTTTCTCCTTGATAACTGATAAGCAGTAAACTGTATTTACCGATACGTAGTAAATATGCAAAGTATACCAGTCAATTAATAAATGCATATGTAGAATGTAAAACACTAAAGTAATTAACCATACACACATAGCACAAGGATTTTAACATGGAAACCCTGTTAAGTTAAAAACCATTGGGACCGGTACCCCAAATTTTCACTCTTCTGAAGTGAGTCCTGTTAGGAGCCAACCCTGTTAAAGGTTACAAACACACTATTAAGTGCAACCTTGTTAGAGGATTTTCAATACATAGGTTGTCACTAAGTATCTGGCATCTACGCTACCATCCTTGAATTAGTCTCCTAACTGTCAATAGGCTTTATGCAAAATCTTACTACCATCCTTGAATTAGCCTCCTACTTAGACTGTCAATAGGCCTTAGGTAAGACCGGTGCTAATATCATGAGTCAACCTTCTGGTAATCTGTTAGGATATACCTCAATTACAAAAGACTATTAAGTCCTTCTTTGTTAGGAGACTTTAATGCTTCAATGGTTAAACTGAAACAAAAATGACCTATTTCTAATGCAACTAAATTGTAGATTTTTAGATCTATTTACTTACAAAATCTTTTTGATCAATGTATAATTTCAATTCCTTTATACTTAACTCTTTGTGCTCTGTGATGCTGTGGTTCACTGTTCGTTGGTGTCTGTAGAATTCTTTAGCTCTCCCTTAGCTTGATTGATCAGGACTGCATGAAGTTAATCCTTCATCAGTTTTTCTTCAGCATCTTCTATTAATTCACTCCCCCGTGTATCTGATTTCTTATCGACCACCACGAGAATGAACTATGCTTGTCTCTTAAATAGACATGATTTTTCTTAATTCTAGGTTCTTTGATTCTTGATTCTTGGTGTGAAAAACAATCCAGCCAAATTGATTTATGGCTTTAACTCCTGATTTATCTCGTATTTATCTTCTTGCCAACTGTACAAATCACTTACTTAATTGTGGTCAAATAAAACAAATAAAACAACTAGTTAAGTCTATCCTTTAGCTTTGTCAGCTAGATATTTTGTCATTTTCTAATCTCTCTGTTCTATTGGTCAATTTTGCAGTTTGTCACCGGTGACAACTGCTAGTTCCGTCAGTGTTGCTTCAGTTAACTTTGGGATCTCCGTCCGTTGGGCAACATTGAATCTTTGTTCATCAGGAAACACTATTTTTACCTTGTCAGGTATCATGTGATTCTGCTTCGTCGGGTAACACTATCTTTTGCTCATCGGGCATCACTGTGACTTTAATCTTTATCTTTACCGATGGTGTGCACTCCGCCAGTGTAGTCTGTCACTTAGTGAATACTAGACTTTTATGCATTTATGGAAGCATAACCTTTGTTCCATTGGTTCTTTGAAGTCTTTGGCATGATCATACAAATGATATCAAGTTGACATCAATGACATTACAAACCATTAACTAATTTAATGTCTTGCATCATCTTCAACTTAATATAGTCAATCATTTAATCAGTTACATGTCATCAAATATTGTCTCCAATCATTAATTCACCTACAACCACCATTGAATCCTTTTAGGAGACTATGTAGTGCATCTAGAAATGCCACTATGCCTTCCCCAAAAGGTCTTGGGTGCTGACACAAAGTTTGTCTTCTCCCTGTCCTGGCTTGCATGGTTTCACCAGTCAGCCATAGGGCTCGATTGTTTTCTTGTGAAATCCATTGAGACAACAACAAAAAGAAAAAAAACCCTATCTAATGATCCTAACCCTACCTTCCCCATGGTTTTAGTCAATTCCACCAGAGGAAAACTAGGTTAGAGCCATTTCTATCTTGGCAACACTATTTTGTCTCTTTCAGACCAGTTGCCTTCAAAAACTTGGAACCTTAAACCTACTGAAATTCAAAAAAAACTACCTATTGCATATGAAAGCTAAAAATGAACACTACACTATCATGGATCCTGATCACCTTTTCCAATCTGTACAGGACTGTACCAAAACAAAGATACAATGCAGATTATGCAAATGGAGCTACAAACATTCATACAAAGGTGTCAGAAGTAAATGTCACAATCCAAAATCTTAATAACCTTGTCCAAACATCTATTTCATCCTCATATACTAAGAATGGGTAGTTACAAATTATTTTAACTACATTTTGTCATTTCTTGCAAAAGTCGCTCGAGCAACTTTCAAAGTTGCTAGCAACTTTTTGCATTTTGAAGCATTTTGACTTTCTATGTCAACTCGATGATTTATGTTGACTCCTAAGACCCTAAATAGGATATGTAGGGTCCTAAAACATACCTCGAACCCATGTTGCACTAAAATGATAAATTTCCACAATTTTAAGTCAAAAGACCCAAAACCCCTAATGAGTACTAAAGCCCTTACAAACATGAAGTTAGACTAACATTGCTTCCAACCTTTTGGAACTTATTCTACCACTCACACAAACTCCTAATTCAACCTTAAACAACATCAAAACTTAAAATAGGAAGGTACCCTGCACCAGCTGGTTGTGGGGGTGAAGGTACGGCTCCTAGTTAAGGATTAAGTAACTCATTGATGTAAAACTCAACCATAATAATATATATATAAATAAACCTGCATTAAATATTTGATTTAAAATTCAAGAAAATTAAACATACATACATATATAAAATTGAAACATTTAAAAAACTTAAAAATAATATAATCTAATCTATCAAACATATAAATAATGTAATCTCATCAATCAAAGACATTTGTATATGTACATAATCTATCTAAAAGAATGAATCCAATCTTAATCTAAAATAGCTAGTCTTAGTGCATCAAGTAATGTATCTTAATGGGTTCCAATGGGTCTTAAGTGTACCTAGGACCCCATAAGACCTGTTTGGACACATTAGAACCCCTAAGGATACTTATTATGCATTAGGAACTCTTAGGACCCATTATGTATCATAAGGCTGCTAATGTGTTTTAATTGATCCTAATGGGACCTAATGTGTTCTAATGGGTTTGAGTTTTCATAATGGGTCCTAATGTGTCCTAATCGGTCTTAAGGGTTCCTAAAACCACTTAAGACCCATTGTGACACATAAAGATGCAGTACGACACATTAAGACCCATTAGGGTCCTAATGGGGACCTACTGTGTTCTAACAGCTCTTAATGTGTTGTAATGCATCTTAATGGGTCCCAACAGGTCTTAAGTTGTCTTAGGACCCCTTAAGACGCATTTGGACACATTAGGACCCCTAAGGATACTTATTATGCATTATGACCTATTATGTATCATAAGGGTCCTAATATGTTATAATAGACCCTAATGGGACCTAATGTGTTCTAATGGGTCTTAATGTGTGTAAATGGGACCTAATGTGTCCTAATGGGTCTTAAGGGGTCCTAGAATCATTTAAGACCCCTCAGTGCCCATTAATATGCAATACAACACATTAAGACCCATTACAAAACATTAGGACCCTAATGGGGACCTTATATGTTCTAATGGGTCTTAATGTGTTGTAATGCATCTTAATTGTTCCCAATTGGTCTTAAGTGGTCCTAGGACCCCTTAAGATGGTTCATCTGGATACACTAGGTCCCATAAAGATACTTATTAGGAATTAGGACGTCTGATGACCCATTACGTATCATAAGGGTTCTAATGTATTCTAATGGATCCTAATGTGACCTAATATGTTCTAATGTGTCTTAAGTTTTTGTAATGGGTCATAATGTTTCCTAATTGGCCTTAAAGGGTCCTAGGACCACTAAGACCTATTAGGAAACATTAAGATGCATTACAACACATTAAGACTCGTTAGAACACATTAGGACCCTAACGGGGACCTAATGTGTTCTAATGGGTCTTATTGAGTTGTAATGGATCCTAATGTGTCCTAGTGGGTCTTAAGGGATCCTAGGACTACTTAAGACCCATTAGGACACATTATGACCCCTAAGGATGCTTATTATGCACTAGGACCACTTAGGACCTATTATGTATTGTAAGGGTACTAATGTATTTTAATGGACCCTAATGAGACCTAATGTGTTGTAATGGGTCATAATGTGTCGTATTGTGTCCTAATGTGTTGTAATGGGTGTTAAGGGGTCCTATGACCACTTAATCCCTTGTAGGACACATTAAGATGAATTATGACACATTAAGCCCCTTTAGAACACATGAGGACCCTAATAGGGACCTAATAGGTTGTAACGTGTCTTAATGTGTCGTAATACATCTTAATGGGTCCCAATATGTATTACATGGTTCTAGGACCCCTTAAGACATGTTTGGACACATTAGGACCCCTAAGGATTCTTATTACACATTAGGACATCTTAGGACCTAATATGTAACTTAAGGGTCCTAATGTGTTTTAATGGATCCTAATGGGGCCTTAATATGTTCTAATGCATCTTAATGTGTTTTAATGGATCCTAACTTGTCCTAACAGGTCTTAAGGGGTCATAGGACCACTTAAGACCCATTATGACACATTAAGATTCATTACAACATATTAAGACCTATTATAACACATTAGGACACTAATGGGGACCTAATGTGTTCTAACGGGTCTTAATGTGTTGTAATGCATCATAATGGGTCCCTATGGGTCTTAAGTGATCCTAGGACCTGTTAAGACCCATTTGGACACATTAGGATCCCTAAGGATACCTATTATGCATTAGAACATCTTAGGACATATTATGTTGTTGGAAATACAAGAATGGGAAAGCAAGATACTGAGAGGGGGGGTGAATCAGATCTTCAAAATTAAACACTTAAAACAAGTTGATCCACATTCATATAAAAATGAATCTAATGTAATCTCAAATAGAATCCACACTGTGAAACAAATAACACATTACACAATAATTTGGTAACCCAGAAACCCAAATAGGTAAAACAGGGGTGGGGATGACACCCACAAAAGTCTCCACTACTGCAATAATAAAGTGTACCTATTAAGGTTACAATGTTTGATTACAAAATGTAATCTACCCTATTAAAGGTCTGCTTTGTTAAAAGCTTCAGATCATTACAATCTACCTTGTTAAAGGATTTAAACTTACAATGAAGTAAGCACTTTGTTAAGAGATAAATAAAGGCCTACAAAAACCACTCTGTTAAGAGATTTTCACCTGATACAATGATTAGAAAGTCTCAAGTATTGATCCTTTGATATGCACTCTAATGCTGATGATGGATCTCCTCTTTTTAGTATCTCTTTTGATCTTATAATCTGATATACCTTTACTCTGTTGTTCACTGTGTTATGCTCTTCTTGATCTCTGCTTCTAAACAAAATAACCCTATGTGCATTTCACATCAAAATGTAGTCACTTCAAAAATTCCTCTTTTGCCTCTTGCACATACACATAAATAAAATAGGGTTTTGAAGCAATCTAATATATCTCTACAGATCTGACAGTGAGATCTAGATCAACGATCAAGATCTGATATCCATGCCTTGATGGTAAAACAATTAATGCTTACATTGAGTCATGCATAGGATAAAACAATTAAATGCATAACTAAATTCGTACATTAGTTAGCCCAAAAAGATTATACAAGTCAATCGAATCACTTATCCTTGTAGTTTATATCATTCCTAACAAGTATACAAAAACTATTCTTCTTGGCACTTTGACTATCTATTGCTCGTCATTTAACATCTCTGACTCTACTCGGCTCGACAATGTAACTCGGCTCAGCAATGTGACTAGGCATACTGAAAACTGCTCGATAATGTTGCTCGGCCTTACATAGTTTTAGCTTAGCCACAGTGATAGCCAACTAAAACTGCCTAATGAAATGACTAAGTGTTGGTCACTAGTCATCAACATAACTTAGAGATTAACAATCCCCCCCATTGAAATTAGTGGCAAAAACACTTATCATTACTTCTGTACATTTCATCAAAATATTGCCTAAGTACACTAAATACTCCCCCTAGGAATATACTTATACAAAAAGTTTACATGCCTTAAAAATTTATCAAAATTTATATACAAGTGTCCCTGTGATGTACTGATGTATCCTTTCATATCTCTTTACCAACTTCTGTACTAGCTTCCTCCTTCAGTAGTACTAACTTCCTTACTAACTACCCCCTTGTTTTTGTCACTGATTGCTGGTGGGGTTAAGTTATACTTATCCAAAAAATTACTTATGAAGCTACAGGGTGGATTCAAATGTTGTATCCCAGCTATCCTTTGCAACCTTCATAACTTCCAATTTTATTTCTAGCTCGGCAGCTAGACTTACTAAACTTTCTGCAGTGAATAAGTTTGCACTGCTCTGTGATACATCCTTAGCTTTTGAGAGTTCCTTTTGTATTACCTCCAAGTGAGGCAACACGCTTGTGTGTATAGTTATCAGCTTGGCCCTTATGTGACCTTCTTCAGCCATAAGCTCAAATATTCTCCTTTGTGCATTTATCAACTTATTAAAATGTAAAGAATTGGAGGTAGTATCTTTACCTAAAGTATTACCAGTTGATCTCAAATCTAATGGTAGCTTCTCAACAAGCTGTAAATTATCCTTTGTGAAAAATTCAACATCACATAATTTCCTATACAAAGAATAAACATTGGTTGTAACTTTCTCTAAAGTTTCTACAAGAACAGAAAGTTCAACCTGTTTTGTTGCTATCTCTTCTGAGATCTTCTCTAGAACTTTGCTCTCAAATCTTCTTCGGGACCATTGTAGAAGCTTCTCATTGCCATCTACGTCCTCATCTGTTACTTTCTATACAATGGTGATGAGCTGATCAATGATTGGAGCTTGAGGTGTTTCATCCTCTAAGTCAAAAGCCTTTGTAAATATGTCTTTGATGTCATGCAACACCTTCTTTTGCTTTTGTTCTATCTTCATCTCTTCCTATCTTTTCTCCTTTTAAGTAACTCTTGAAGAGTCCCAATTTGTTCAAAAGATAACTCATTGGGATCCCATTGTGGAATGACAATGACTTCATTTAATGTTACATCTATAGTTGGAGACTTCTTCTTCAAGATTTTCTTCTTCTTTATTTCTGGAAAATTTATGCTCGGCAACATAATGTCTTTCCCTTTGACACTTTCAGTATCCAATGCCTCCTTCAATTCTATTAATATGGTCCGTGGATTTGGCATACCACCGGTTTTGGGACCTGTGGGAGTGAATGATGTAGAGTGTGGTAGATCAACCAACACTTGTGTTGCCTCTTATTCTTTAGGCTTATCAACAACTTCTGTTGTTACAACTCCACTATCTCAAACAATCTTTACAGCCTCTAAAATAGGTGGATCTTGTGAAGTTACCTCTTGATCGTTTTCTTGTTGTTGTCCTTCACCTTGCTGAATACTACCAATGATAATTTTATCACCAGATGCTGTGGAATTTTCTTCTTTAGTATCAACTACCTCAATAGGCAAATCAATGTCTTTTCCACTCGGCATCTGTTGTTCCTCAACATTCAAATTGCTTGGATCATCAACTATATAATCCATAGGATTGTCTACGGTTAGATCAATAGTGTTTGTTGCATCTAATGCATCCTTGGTATTGTCTTGTTTAGTGGCAATTTGATCTTTGACTATCTGTGGTTTAGGGGTATTCTTTTCTTCCACTTCTTTTGTCTTCTGCTCGGATGGCCCTTCACCAGATTTCTTATCTTTTGGAATGACCAATCCAAAAATCTCTTTCCAAATCCTTGTGCTTTGATACACTACACCTTCAATGTCATTCTTCAAAACAACATATCCTCTAAGTTTGGGAACAAACCTATTCTTGTAATCTTCTATGAATTTGGTTCATTGTTTAGAAGTTAACTCAGGAATTATCTTTGCTAGGGTTCCTTCTCTGATCTTTCTTTTAGTGGCCAGTGAAAATTCCCATTTTCTTGACAGAAATTCATATAGTTTATCGGGCACATGATTTCCTATCACTGTAGGAGTTAATTTAAAGGTGCTCATCATGTCCAAGAGTGATTCTTGAACTTTGTGCCTATCTGCTATTTTTAACTTGTCATATTTGATGAACTTAAGCATTGCTAACCTTGCTGAATTCCTTAAAGTATCACATACCTCATCAATGCTTGCTGGTTTCTTGAATTGAGCTTTAGGTATGTTGGAGGGTTCATCAATTTTTGTCAACTCCTCATCACTATCTGGTCTCAAATTTGATTTCCTTCTTGGTCTCTTTGCTGGCTCACTCGGTACAGCCTTAGGATCAACCTTTACTTCCTTACCAGAAGTAATTTCAGAAAATTTTCTCTCACCATACTCTTTTGTTTAAAATTCTACTAGGGAAGTGACAGTAGATGCTCTTGTCCTTGGATGATTAGTTTTAGGATGTGTAACCTTGGGTTTTACTTGGCTAGGCTTGGTTACTATAACAATTGATGGCTTCTTTCCCTTAGCCTTCTGTGCAATTTCTTCTGATGCACTGACTTCCTCCTCAGTAGAAATATCCTCACCTTGTCCAGTGGAAAGACCTAGAGGTGCATCCTCAGGTTCCTCATCACTAACCAAACCAACCATTTTCTTTAGATTTTTCACTATCTTCTTTCTTTTCCTCTCCATAGTTCCTTCATTCAAACTTCTAGAGATCTTAGCCTTAGCTTCTTCAAAGTTTCCAAATCACTCTGTAGTGGTGTCAATTGCCTCGGCTAGGAGTGAAATGATGGTGTCTAATGCTTCATCAACATTAATCTCATATGGAAATGGCTCCAAACATGTTATTCTAGGAATTACTGCCTTGATATAAGTGTTATCTGTGTCAACTAGAAAATAGATTTTGTCATAGTGTTTCTCCACTAGTGACTTAGGAATCCTAGTCCTTAATCTCATTCTCTTCTTGAATTATACAAAATAGCTACCCATAATGCTATTGAAATTGCTCACTAGTTTGTTTATACATTCACTGATCTGAACTGTAATGGGCCTATCCTTTTTCCACACAATATTTCCTAGAGTAGGAAATGTATTCTGAATGTAGAAGAATATACAAACTAGTAAAGAACCAAGATTACATGATGAGCTCTTAGCCTTTCTGATTGATGCAAGGTTCTCGGCTAACTATGTCTATTGTAGCTCGGCAAGATCATATGTGTGATTCTTCTTCACAATTTTCCATGCCTGATCAACTACTGTACAGGGAACACTATCCAATCTACTGGACTGATAGAACTTGTGTGCAATTACCCTTACTCCAAAATCAAGTTCTAGATCAGTAATCATTGAGATAGTCATACCTCTATTATTCCATACTGCTCCAGTGTTCAATTTAATTTCCTCTTTGTTGTTATCCCTCACGGTTCACTTTCTATTTACTATAGGATATCTAGTCACTTGATGAATCATACTCTTGGTGATCTTGACTAGTCCATTATCTAGCCACATGATCATGTCATGAACTTGGCTAAGGATAACCTTTATCCAATCATCTTTTAAACCTTGGGGAAAATCTAGGGCACGAGTTAACCCTTTTTCAGCTAGATGTTTGAATTCTTCCTTTAGAACTCCATTATCACATAGTTTACTGTAGGATTTCCTCAATTCATTATCTCTTACTTCTCCAATTTTAACCATATAACATGATCGAACATCATGAATCATAAGTACCTTGGGAGGAATGGATGAGAGGGCTCCCATCAAATCACTTTGAATTTCCCTTTTCAGAATGGCTCAAAATTTGAGAGGTTCACATTCATCACTCTATATCAACTGAATCTGTTCTTGTTCTGCCTCCATACTCTTGGCTAGTGCAGAAGAACTAGCAGCCATAATTCTTAAATTTAGGGTTTGAGAGATGGAAAATAGAATACCTCAACAAGTGATACTTCACACTATTCTCTATTCACTTTAAGATTTCCGATGGCACACTGATGAAATCTCTATTCCTAGCTCTGTTAGGATCAATTTTGCAAATCGCTTCAATTCTCTCCATAAATATTAAAAACACAAGGTAAAAATGAAGTGTTAACTGTTCATCCCTTATAAGCTACAAAGGGTAAAAGTAGGTGAGCATTAAATGTTTTTCTCATTGAGTTAGTGCAAGCCAGCTGTTCTTGGCTCTAACAGAACTTGCATCCCACTCGGCTCACTACACTCGGCCTTTACAAAATTTCACTCGGCCAACAAAACTCAGCACTTACTAAAGAACTCAGCTTTAGTGTTCATGAATAGTACTTAGCACCTATTAGTGCAATTTTCTCAACTCGGCATTTTGTCTTCAAATATGTCCCGGTGCATCTTAACATATGCAAATATGGACTTTTGTACATTTTATGTTAGGAACTAATGTAAGATAAGAATTTTAAATACAGTTCCTTACATACCTCTTTCTCTTAGTTAGAGATGATGTGATCACCTGATCCAATGGATTGGGTGACCTTGGCTTCATTAGCTTCATTGCTGCATGGTTCAGACTTCTTAACACATGTCTTGTTCATTTGTTCCCTAATTTTCTCAACAGTAAGACCTAGTACTCTAGTTTTTCAATCTTTCCTTGTATGACCAATTTTCAGACAACTGTGATAAACTAAGCTTCCGTTCATCCAACTTTTAGACTTACCTCTGAAATGTGTCCTTATGCAATTTTCTGGAACATGTCCATACTCACCACAGTAATGACAACTATGCCATGTATTGTAATCCCAATTGTAATGATTGCCTTTTCTTGGTGATTTCTCTTGTACCTTTGATGTCCATTTTTGTTTACCTTTAGATCTACAATCTTGTGCTCTATGACCAAATTTGTGAAAATTATAGCAATTACCATTGAGTCTAGGTGTTTTGCTTGCCTTTGCCTTACATTCACATGCTTGATGTCCAAACTTATTAGAGTTAAAGTAGTAACCCTTAAATTTAGTTTTTGGATTGGACAAACCATTCTTGCTTCGGTAAATGTTTGTTGTATGGCCTGGTTTTCTGTAGTGGTGACAAATAGGTTTCTTTTTTCTCAGCTTTACATTCTTTCTTTCACCTATCTTAGATGATTCTCCATCTTCAGTGGTTGTATGTTGTTCAGTGTGACCTAATCCAGAAGAGTCTTTAGGTCTTCTTGATGCTTCCACCAATTGTTCAAAGTAGCTCATGGTTGCACTTGGATCATTCACTCTGTTATTAATTTCTTTCTCAAAACTCAATTCATCTTTCAATTGATTGTTCTCAAATCTAAGATTAACAATCTCCAAGTCTTTCATGTTGATCTCTTGATTTGCAAGTAGTATTTGATTAGCCATGTCCACTTGATTGACTATCATGGTTTGCACATCATGTGTTCTTTCATCAAGTCTGGTAGTTAGCATTCTCTTGTCTTCTTCTACCATAGCCTTGTCATCTTCGACTTTCTTTTTATGTTCAACAACTTCACACATCCTTATTGATTGGGCTTCTTGTTCCTTTTTTAGATTTTTGACTTCTTCACATAGTGTACTGTTCTTTTCCAGTAGATCTACTATTGTAGCATCGCTCTTAGTGGAATCTCCATTCTAAAATAGATTTTTAGTGTCCTATTCCTGATAATGAGTGTCATTCATCTATTTGGCCAAATCTTTTCTTGCAGCTAAGGACTTCTTTAATTCTTGTCTTGCAGACTCAAGCTGTTGGAGTGCTAGCTGAACATCAATCTTTTGATTCTCAATGACTTTCCCCATCTTGTAGATCTCCATCTCAAGATCTTAATTCTCAAGCTGATTATAACCTTTTAGAGAAATCCTGCTCTGATACCAATTGTTGGAAATACAAGAATGGGAAAGCAAGATACTGAGAGGGGGGGTGAATCAGATCTTCAAAACTAAACACTTAAAACATGTTGATCCACATTCATATAAAAATGAATCTAATGTAATCTCAGATAGCATCCACACCATGAAACAAATAACACATTACACAATAATTTGGTAACCCAGAAACCCAAATAGGTAAAACTAGGGTGGGGATGACACCCACAAAAGTCTCCACTACTACAATAATAAAGTGTACCTATTAAGGTTACAATGTTTGATTACAAAATGTAATCTACCCTGTTAAAGGTCAGCTCTGTTAAAAGTTTCAGATCATTACAATCTAGCTTGTTAAAGGATTTAAACTTACAATGAAGTAAGCACTCTGTTAAGAGATAAATAAAGGCCTGCTAAAACCACTCTATTAAGAGATTTTCACCTGATACAATGATTAGAAAGTCTCAAGTATTGATC
>MU223975.1:694550-707961 GCA_018584345.1 Thuja plicata | reverse complement strand
TTTTCACCTGATACAATGATTAGAAAGTCTCAAGTATTGATCCTTCGATATGCACTCTGATGCTGATGATGGATCTCCTCTTTTCAATATCTCTTCTGATCTTATAATCTAATATACCTTTACTCTGATGTTCATTGTGTTATGCTTTTCTTGATCTCTACTTCTAAACAAAATAACCCTCTGTTAATTTCACATCAAAAAGCAGTCACTTCAACAATTCCTCTTTTACCTCTTGCACATACACATACATAAAATAGGGTTTTGAAGCAATCTAATATATCTCTACAGATCTGTATGTGAGATCAAGATCAATGATCAAGATCTAATATCCATACCTTAATTGTAAAACAATTAATGCTTACAATGAGTCATGCATAGGATAAAACAATTAAATGCATAACTAACTTCGTATAAAAATATTAAATTCGTACATTAGTCGGCCCAAAAAGCTTATACAAGTCGGCCAGATCACTTATCCTTGTAGTTTGTATCATTCCTGACAAGTATACAAAAACTGTTCTACTCAGCACTTTGACTGTCTGTTGCTCGGCATTTAACATCTCTAACTCTACTCGGCTCGGAAATATAACTCGGCTCGACAATGTGACTAGGCATACTGAAAACTGCTCGACAATGTTGCTCGGCCTTACATAGTTTTAGCTCGGCGACAGTGATAGCCAACTAAAACTGCCTAATGAAATGACTAAGTGTTGGTCACTAATCATCAACATAACTTAGAGATTAACATATGTATCATAAGGGTCTTAATGTGTTTTATTGGATCCAAATGGGACCTGATGTGTTCTAATAGGTTGTAATGTGTAGTAATGGGGCCTAATGTGTCCTAATGGGACTTAAGGGGTCCTAGGAAAACTTAAGACCCATTAGGACCCATTGAGATGCAATACGACACATTAAAAGCCATTAGAACACATTGGGGTCCTTATGGGGACCTAAAAGGGATTAAGTTTTCCTAATGTGTATTAAGGGATAACAAGGGATACTAAGGGGTCCTGATGGATATTAAGGTGTAGTAATGTATATTAATAAGTCTTTAATGTTCGTATGATATATAATGGGTGCTAAGATAAGGTTGTAGAATACATTATGGGCCATAAAGGGATAGTAAGGGGTGGATATGCTAATCTATTTTAAACAGTCATGTAGTTTTTGAATAAGGAGTACTAACATGGGTCCTAGGATACATAACATGATATATAATAGGTCATAAATGGTCTTAGGACACATACGTAATTTTAACTATATAGACCATCTAGACCCTCAAGGATATAACCTTTTTTTAAAATCTCAAGCTCTAATGATTGGTTTAATTTGCCTTATGTTATAAATTTTATTTGTTAATTTTGTGTGCAATTGACGTATAGAAGAATTTAATTCAATCTGTTAAAAGATTCTATATTGATTTTATTGTAAGTTCTTGGTTTACAATTTCTATATTCAAAATTATTCATTTCCAGGTTTTCTCCTACATAAGCTATCTATTTAGGATTTCAATTGTGAGTTATTTATTTAGGGTTATGATTCCAGATTTTCAATTTAAGGTTTCTATTTTAGGATATCAAATTTTGAAAACTATTTCACTGTGTGTACATGCATGAAATTATTACATTTTCAGTTTAAAAAGTACATTTATATACATGAAAAAATAATTTGTTAAATATTTCTATAGTAAAAATATATGAGAAAACTAAATACATTAAAAAAACTATTTTTTTATACATTTATAGAATAAAAATATATGAAATCCATTTTTCATGTTTGTACAATATAAATATACAAAAAAACTAAATACATAAAAAACCTAATTTTTCACATTTTTACAATAAAACTAAACACATTTAACGTAAAAATTTATTTTTGTAATATAAGAAAAAAATACTAATATAAGTTGGTAAAAAATACTAAAAACAACAAAAAAATTACAGTAAAAATGGAAAAAAACCAAAAAAATATCCTACTAAGAGGGGTTTATGGCTCAAGAGGAAATAGTGTGAAGCTCTTGAACTGGGGGGACATTTGTAAAAAATAATTCCCACCCATTAAAAAAAAATGGTTTACAAAATGGGGCCCTCCTTAGAAGCATGACCCCATTCCATATGTCACCCTATTTTGAAACGGGGTGACGTTTGTTGTGGGGTCTCATTTCTAAGTCAGGCCCCATTTTATAAAAAGATGGTTAGGGGTCTCATAGCTGGTGGGATCCCGTTCAAATTTAGCCTCTGGATCCCGACCCATAATGTCACCTCATTTTCTGAGAGTGGACCCCATTTCTAAAAATCCTTTTCCAAGAAAATGACTAAGTGTAAAAGTTCCATAAAAAGTGGACTCATCTTCTTTCTTTTACCCCTATGCTCTTTCTATCCCTAAAGAAATTTGTAGGTCCTCAACCATAGTATAGAAGATATCAGCTACAAGCTCTTTAAAAACCATGAGCTTGATACCAAAAAAATTCAAAATCCTGTTCCCCAATTCATCTACAAATTTTGTTGTAGCCTAAGGATCTAAACAATGTAATTTCTAAATATAGGGATTATGGCGTCCCGCATAAAATTCACTCAATACTTCAGTATTTTCCTACCATTTTTTATTGATAATAGGTTCCACCCAATTCTTGTATCAACTCATTTTTCCAAAAGGAAAATAAAGGATTCAACCCACCTTGAAAATGAACTAGAAAATATAAGTAGAACTCATAAATTTATCAAGTTAATAATTTGTGCCATGATGATGGACAATTTTTTCGCCTTGGCACTTTGCATGGGTTTGGGTTTCAAAGCCATCATTTACAGAAATAACTACAAACTAAAAATGCTTACCTTTTTTTTTAATAAGTAATTTTATTTCTTTGGCGATGATATCAATTAACCCCCATCATTACTTACAAGCTTTCATAACTCCTAAGTTTGCAAGCCTGCCTCCAACTGAATAAAAATATCCCTTTGACTAAATATTGTCCTCTGAATAAATAAATATGTTAGCAATAATAGTCTAGTACAACTTAGGGGGGGTGAATAACTTATATTCCAAATACTCTAAACTTTGACATTTAAAAATCAAAAGATAAATGCAATTCTTAACACATTAACAAAAACACCATAACACAACCATCTATTGTCAAGGAAACTATGTTAAGGGAAAAACCTCGGTGTGAATTAGCACCCGCAAATAATGTGTTGAAATTATAGTATCTTTGTTAGGATATTTAGCCTTATTAGGAGCTGATTATTACCTACAATATATAGTCCCTATTAAAGTACATATCCTTGTAGGAGTCGAGAGAAAAAAGAGGCTCACATCAAATTATCACTTTGTAAAGAAGGTTAAATCCACCTTCAGGACTCACTGTTCAAGATAAAAATATACAAAGATATCACATCCAGTGAAGTCACTAATAGAAATATGTTTTCTTAAACAATTCCAATTAATTTCATCAATACAAATCTTTTCTCTACATCCATTATACTTATGAATTACAAGCTCGCAGCTTCCACACTTCACTTTCCACCACCTAATCAAGAAAACAACTCTTCTTTACAAAAGTTTATAATAAGAAATTAGGTCAGCCAATTAAGACTTCTCCATTGAACAAATAATTACATAACCCCTTTCTAAGATACACATCGTATCTTTAAAAGTTAAAAATCAATTAAAAATCATCGAATATAATCCAATATTTGTAATCCATGCTCCCCATCCATAATACATGCTACATCATTGAAGTCAGCCCCAAATAGGTCTTCTAAATAAAACATGCCACAATGGATGTCCCCAAGATTCTTATGATCCTGGAGTCATAAACAATTTCATCAACATTTCTCTTTACAGTCCCCAAGATCACATAAAATGAATCATTCTCAAATGAAAGTTATGCACAAAACTTAGAGACTAACACAGTCATGATTCTTTGTCACTGTTTTGCAAATAATCTTTACCAAAAAAGTTGTAATTTAAACCAACATAAATATAAACTCAAGAGACCTTAGATATAAGATCAAGGCTCATCCTTGTATACATCCCCATCTTAGCATACTTTAAAACATTCATACATTGTTCATGGATTTCTTGTAGTCATCCATGCACGAGTGATAACTGGTCTGTCTGTCTTCATCTAAAATATATGTTGACATCAATGACAAAAGATGAATGACAAAAACTCCAACATAAGGCAATTCCAACAATCTCCCCATTTGTAATTGATGGAAACACATGATAAAATCCACCAATCCAAAATTACTACTCTTACTACAATCTTCTCAATATCCTCTTCACAGCTCTCCCCAAAATAGTAGGTATTTTTACTGACTCTCTTCATTGAATATGTCCTCCTTTGAAATAAATGGAAAATGGTTCATTATATATATCTCTCACCATATTTCCTCTACAAGGTGTATCTTTTTCCAATCTTTATATCTGCAAAAACTAGGTGCTCATACACCCTTGAATGTTTTCTATTTTATTCTTCTGGTCACTCCCCCTGAGGAGTGGATCCATACATCGAGTCTAGGAAATGATATAGCTCTGAAATCCTCTTGATTGATGCATTCCTTAAACAATTAATTATCACAATGAGGAGCTCTCACCGCATTCATACCTACGAGATACGCAAATACATACTTTGGAAAAGGTTTTGTAAATGGGTCTGTGCAAGATCATGGTATGGCAAAAGGTGGCGATGTAAAAAAAATTAGTTTTTCACTCGTCCAAAAGCACACCCAAAATTTTGTTGACTTTTGAGTAGGCCTAGGTGTCAGTACACCTGGCCACGCCAAAAACCAAAGCTAAATCTTTATCGGATATCTGATAATATCAAATATTTGATAATATCGAATATCTGATATTCATCAGTAATAATATATTGCTGCCCACGGCTGCGTTCAACATTTTCATTGTGAAAACATTGAACGCGGTGAAGCCAAGCCAACAAAATCGTATTAATTATTACAAAGATATAATATAATTTATATTTCTACATATTCTAATTATTATAAAACTTGTTTAGTATTAATATATAAAATAAGTATACTAATTAATAAATTTAATAATTATATATTAAAATCTACAATTGAGAATATTACCTTTAAAATATATAATAATAAATGATTTTGTTTAGAAAAAAAATATTATATATTATTATTAATCTAGAATCAATAATAAATTGATTTAATTACATTTTTATATCTTTACTTTTATAGGATTTTTAAAACCCTAAATTTAATTATGTTTTTTCATTACTAATTCTTTAGATAATAAAAGGATATATTTTTAGTCTTGCTTTCATTGTACAACACGTCTCAATAAAATTATTTAAATTAAACATTCTCTGAAAAATTGCCCAGGACTCAATATTGCCTGTAATTAGGATGAAACATTATTTTTTTTAGGACTTGACAAATAAAACAGCAGCACCACCGAGTAGGGCACTTGGAACCCTTTTGTTTTTTCCAAAGCTTTCAGAATTAGGTTCTTCATTCTTTCATTTTTTTTCCAATATGAATTTTCCATCGCAGAGTGGTGTGTTTTGAGGATTGCAGGCAAAACAATTGTTGGTATCCATGACTACCAGTTTGAATCCATGGGCAGAAGAATTTGTTCCTCCTTCACAATACCCTCTGATTTGGTTTTCAATTTCAAATTTCACTAATTATAGGTCTTATAATTTCAAATTGCTTGCTAAAATTTTAATTTTTCTAAAAACTTTGCATAAACGAATCCATTTTCGATGGAAGAGACACAAACCTTCTGTCAAGACCTGCAATTGTTAATTATATATCTCCAATAATTTCTTTGTTGGGAAGCATCCATCCATCCATCCTGCTATATCAAGGTGTGAATACATGAGAATAGTTTTGTATAGTGTATGGGGTGGGCATATGGCATGGAGAAAGAACGTGGGGAATGAGTTGCAAATTCTTGTATTTTTAGCCATTGTCATAGAGCCTGATGTTGCTTTCTTGTGTGTGGAGGCATGTCCCTATGAAAATTAAAGACTGTGATGCAGTAAGTTTAGACTTGTGTAGTAATGATAGATGGGTGTGGAACTAGCATAGATAGAAGATCACATGTCCTTAAACCCTACATTAAACACCATTCTTAATGAAAAAGGTTTAACCTTCCTTAAAATTTATCCTTTGTATTGGGAAGATAATGTTCATTTCTCATCTATCATAGAATTCATTTATTGTATACTAAATGCGATTATATTTCATATGACATGAGAGGATTTTGTCTGCATGAACAAATTTAGAAACATAATGAAAGAATGTATTCTCCTTCGCCATCTTTTTGGTTCGGGCTGCATTTAATAAAAATCAGTATTGTAAATAATGTGGAGCGTGCAACATTCGTCTCTTGACAACAAGAGATGAAGCAGTGTTTATTACTTTATTACTTCAAGAGAGTTTTAACACCGAGTTGTCAGAACATATAATGGCCATCCTTGCAGTCATACTGATCCAAGAGGAATGATTTCTGATGATTTCTCCTAAGTCTTTTATTGCCACAGGAAAAAAGGCTTGAAAAAATAGTTCAATATCTAAGTGTGAGATTTTATCATAAATTATGTGGTTCAGAACATATAAAAAAAATATGTAACAATACTAGCAATTGAATTTTGGTATGTACTGGTTATGTTGAAGGTAAGTATAAAATGTGTTATATACCAGTGGAGCATATCAGATATCTTATAACATCAGATAATCAATAATATTGATGACATTATTTTTCCATTAGTATACTCAGAGGAAAAACACAGACAGAAAGCATTACCGGCAGACAACAAGCATCATCGGTGAACCACAAGCAGTACCGGTGAAATGCAAGCATACCTAACAATACAAAGAATTTTGACAAAAATGCAAAGTATAAATGTGAAAAGCTTCACAGGCACACACAAGCATTACCAGCAACATATTTTCTAGAATCAACCCGACAGGAACAGACAAGCATACCCGACGACATGTTCAGAGAAAGGAACACCGACGACCAAGAACACCGATCGTCAGAACTGACAGATAGAAAAGATGCAAATTGTGGATCTGATTTATACACGGTGGATAAGACAAATTTATTCTATTTTGTAGAATTTTTTTTTGTTTTTTATGGTCATGCAAGATTTATGTAAACAGTTTAAATCATCCTAACAGATCTAAAGAATATCTAACTACAGATCAAGATCAAGTTGTATATCTTGAATCTAGAGTTAACCCACGAATGCATGAATCAAGAATTGAACCTAACCTAGTATAAATAGATGTTCATAATCAATTGTGAGTACATGAATTCTTTATAATTGATAGCCACGAAGAGCATCTAAGGAGCAGAAGGAAGAATTCATGCAGAGAGCAGAAACATAATACATCAGTTAATAAGAACACACAGAGGCTACCAACGAGAAGAAAAAGGTAATACTCAATCATGGAAGGATGATTAACAGTATTTTTGGAGCTTTATAGGATCTATTATAAGCAATTGAAGATTTCATTTATCATCAGATCAAAGACTTATGTAGTTGCATTCTAACAAGTGCATCACATCTAAAATCCTTTTGTAGAAGGTGGACTTAACCATCCTTTGTAAATCTCTTAACAGAGTGCACACTTAACAGTGTTGTTGAAAGCTTCAAATGAAGTATATCTTAATAGGTCTCCACTATAATACTACTAATAGGGTAGGTCATCAGAAGTGACCAAATTGTAAGCCTTAACCGGATCTTCTTATCTGCAGATAGTGAAGTTTGTGGGTAACAATCCCCACCGCAGTTTTTACTTCCTTAATAGGAGTTTTCTGCGATACCATATCTTGTGTTATGTGTTATAAAATTACATTTATGTTTCTTTTACTATTACACATCAAATGGAATGTATGATATGATTTCACACACATAAAGAAAGATGAACAGATAGATAAGTTATTTTACAAACTGATGACTAAGGGTTACTGGGCTAACTAAGAAAATTTTTAGAGGTACTGATTCACCCATCCCCTCTCAATAAAAATTATCTCAATATAATTCCAACAATTGGTATCAAAGCTAAGTCTCTCTCTTGAAAAGCTTAAAGAATTTAGAGAAATGATTAGAGCAATGGATAAATTCAGACTGGATATGACTATTGAGAATGAGTAGTTACAGATGCAAATAAACTATGAGCAGTATAAGGAGGCAAAGATAAAGCTAAGAAAACTTCTTGATGAAAGACAGATTATGGCTACTAGGCTGAATGAGAAAGACTACAAAGAAATGGAAATACAAGAGTATTTTAAAGCAGCAAAATCATCAGTGAGCAAATCTTCAAATGCATCAGCTGAAGAGATTACAAGTATGCAGGAGATCAATCTACATCTGACACATCAAATCAAGATGCTGCAAATTGGTCAAGAGACTCAAATGGTAAAAATGATTGATGTTATGAATGATGCAAGAAAAGATGAAAATGAAAGAACACTAGCTATTGATGATAGGAGGAAAATTATAGAGAAGCTAAAAGAAAAAGAATCAGAGATTCAAAGACTCACTAAGCATCACCATGAGGTCACCAATCAGATTATTCTTATGAGTCAAGAAGAAAACAGATTAAATATAGAACTCATAGAAATAATAAAGACCATTGGTGAACTAAGGGAAGAAAATGAAAAACTAAAGCATGAAATTAGAGTTCAAATTCAACACAATGAACTGATCAGAAAGGATGAGGATATAAACAAACAGATGGATGAATTTCTTGATGGACAAAGAAGAGTCAACAACTACACAGGATTGGGGTACAATGAGAATGGAGAATCCTCTAATCAAACTGATAAGAGGAATGCTTTCACAACCCCAAGATTCAAGAAGTTGTCATGCAATCACTATGGAAAACTAGGCCACACCTCAAACATATGCAGAAGAAAAATGAAAGGTATTTCTCAAGCACAATCCATTTTTATTGGTAATTATTATAAATGTCAAAAGAAAGGACACAAGGCACATGAGTACAGATCCAAAGTGATAAATCCAAAGAGAAAAAACTATATGGACAAGTACTGTCCTACATGCAAGATGAATGGACATACACATGAGGAATGCTGGAAAAAGAACAACAAAAATTGGACTCAAAAAGAAACTGATAAAAGCTACAAACCAACTAGTGAGGGTAACTCATATGTTTGGGACTATAACACATGGGTAAATTGCACAACATGTGGAAGGTATGGACATATTGCTGCAAACTATATGAGAAAGTGGACCAGAAGGTCAAGAGGATGGTCTAATCTAGGTATGGCGTGTTTACACTATCATAAAGTTAGACATGTGATAAAAGATTGCAAAGATCAATTGACAGACACAAATACTCATCCCAATGGAAATGCCATTGATGACATCAAAAGAATGAGAAACAAGATGTGGGTAAAAGCCACAAACACTGAAGGTGCTAGTACAAGCAATGAAAATGGTGATACCCCATCCACTAGATCTAGTAACATCACTACATCTAACTAGATTGCAAAAGTAAGTATGGAACTACATTATCACAAGTTCTATTATGCATCAGTTCCATTACACATAGTTCATATTGTCATATAGGCATGAATAAAGATGTAATATATTGTTACTTGTTAATCTACTATAAAGAAACCATCAGTTATTGGGCACAATTTGCATCGGTGAACAAACACATAAAATACATGCAATACTTCCCAGAATATATCGGTCATTACACAAATTGTATGTAACCTGACAAGTATCAGTATACACTAAATCTACAAAAGTTGTTGTCGCAATATCACCGACGATCATCGGTAAATTCTCCAACACCACTAAGCTACCCCAACACTTTGCAAAGACACCAAAGGAGTTGTGAATGTATTTACTGACAGAGGTAGTCTTCATAAACTGACAAAGTTGGTAAGCATTAATGATAACTTAGGGCACCAAAAAGTATAAAATCCCGATGGGTAAGCTCATTTTCACACCCACAAGTTTCAAGTAGAACAGAGCAGAAGAGAGCAATTTTGAGCAAGTTTAAGAAGTGACCCAGCAAAATTCATTCATTGAGCATATAGATCCAAAGGAGATCATAGACATTCAGTAAGTTTATTCACTCACCGATAAGCACTATTTTGATTTATGGAAAAGCCCTAAAATCTTGAAAACAATGGCATCAACATCTAGGGTAGAGAACCTTAAGGACGACAAGAAGAAACCATTTAACCTTGTTAAAAGAGGGGCATGTGCAGAACCAAATTACAAGTTACATCCTGAGATTGCCTCTCAACCAGATGATTTTGGAGCATTCTCCTGACTCCCAGCTAGGGTTTTATTGGTCGAGGACGTTAGGTCCTATATACACTGCAAGATCTCAGAGATAGGAGATCTAGACCTAGACAATGCCTATAAGGCACTTTGTGATGATGGTGGCAAGCTCAAAGAAGAACATAAACACCTAGAAGTGAAAGGTCTGACAAATGCACTTCATTTCCCAAAGGTTTTTAAGATAGAGTGGATTAAGATTGTTTTAAGCAGAGTGCATAACAACACTTTGTGGCTGAACAAGCCAAAGGCTATAACAAAAGATGTTATACATGCAGTAAAAGGCTATCCAACAACTGAAAAACCTCAGGCTCACAAACATCCTTCTATTGCAGAAGTGTAAAAGTTAACCGGAGCAAAATATGACAAGAGGGCACTGAAGGTAAACGCTATCACCGATGCAGAGCTAAAATTTTGTGCTTGCGTAGTTGGATACAAGATATTTCAAGCTAGCAGAATGAACATCTCTAGCACAACAATGAGCACAACCTAGAAAATCATCAAATAGGGGAAGAAGATGGATCTAGCAGAGATCCTACTGTATCAATTTGATGAGAACATGTGCACCATAAGGTCTTCATAGACAAACATATGTAAGTTTGGTTCCCTCATATTATGTATATTCTTCTACTTTGAAGAGTAATTTCCTTCAATTGGAAAAGTAACATGGGACACTAGTAGACCCATTACCATGTAGATTAATGAATACATTGAAATACTAGGCACATATTTTCACAACGTTATGCATGAGTACTTTAAGGCAATTCAGGATATGCTACAAGCAAGGAGTAGAATTCCTAAAAGTCTAATTGAGGAATACAAAGATGATATTTGTTTTATGGTGGACACTGACTTCGCCTACATTCAAGTAGTAGTCCCAGGAAAATCTTGGCTAGAAAAGCTTGATTATGAAATCAAAATTGGGTTAGCAAAAGAAGCAATAAAGGCATTATTGAATGAACCTGTTGACAAAAAATAACTAAGGTTTGGTACTTATGAGGAAGCCAAATAGAAAATTAAGTCAACACTTGTTGTTAAGAAGGTTGTGAAGCAGTCCAAGAGAATGGTGAAGAAAATAAAGAAGAACTTGAAGATATCCTCTGATGGAGAGGAGGAAGAACAGGGTAAGGAGGTAGAAAAAGGTAAGGAGGAAGACACTGAAGAACAACTCCCCATTGGTGAAACAGAAGAGAAACAAGAATTAGAGGAAGAAAAATCTGATTCACCACCTCCTCCTCCAACCAAAAAGTCTAGAACAAGAAGCCAAATGGCTAAGGATACTAGTCCCTCGCCTATGGTAAAAGGCAAGGTGTACAAGAGGAAACCTGCACCTACAAAGGTTAAACCACCACCTAGGGCACCTGCTAAGAGGAGAAATTATGTTCAGACAGATGAAGAATTAGAAGACACAGCAATGGATGAACCTGACACTGTCAAACTTGCAAAAGAAAAGGCAAAGGTTACATCACTATCTGATAACATTGATGACATATGTAAGTATATTTCTGAAGCTGCATCTATTAGACATCCAAAAATTAAGAAATGGTTACAATGGAATATAGTAGACCAAGATAAGATAGAAGATGCACTAATTGAAAAAATGTGCAAACACTATTATGTTCCTATGCAATACCATTCACAAGATGTTCCACAAGAACTGTTAAATAAGATTTCTTCTAGATTCACTTATGCACTTCATGTAGAACTCATTATGCCTAAATCTTGAAAAGAATAAATCAAGGAAGTCATGGAGAAATACACAAAGAAATTCTCACCAAAGATTAGAGATTACAAATTTATTCAACAAAAACTCATTGAGCTAGAAGAAGACACTCACAAAATAGGGAGTGATATACTAAATCCTAATGAAGAGAGCAGTCCTAAAAGGGAACAAATCAACAAGATGGGTAACTCAACAGTTGAGTTGGAAAATGAAGAAGTACAAATCACAGGTCAAAAACAAATAGATGTTATAGATGAAGATTGGTCAAAAGATGGCCAACATGATCAAGTCCTGGATAGCCCCATCCACATTACCTTGGAGGATGAAGAAGTTGAAAAAGTAGATCTAACAATTAAGGGTAACTTAGATGTGGATATTAATGATGAATCATGGTTAGACAACATTGTTGACACCATTACAGGAAAAGACCCTACAATAGATATGCAAAAAGTTGAAGATATCATTGCCACAAGGGATAATACTGATGAACAAGACAAAGCTATTGAAACTGCAACTATCAATACGCCAACTAATATGAATATATTGATAGATGCTATCGATATATAGTCTAGCCAGGACAAATCATCTAAGAAATATAATGATATACCCAAAGATATGGGTACATATGAAAATAAAGGGGCATGAAATACTCCAAAGGATACCGATATAGAAATGAAGGATGCCACCAATGAAAAGAAAGAGAAAGAGGCAGAGAAAACAATAGAGGACACATCAAAGTAGATTGAAGAGCAAGGAAAGAGTGAGGAAGTAAAGAGAAATGAGGAGATGAAAAAAAAAAAGATTCATCTGTTGACACACCCAAGGATCATGAGGAGACGTCTTCACAAAACTAGCCAGTGATCACAAAACAGGTACAAAAGGAAGCCTCAACCTCTTTACACTCACCAACAAAATCTATACAATCATAGGCTTTGCAAATGGTATTACATCAATCTTCCACCGCCAACCAGCCAAAGAAGAAGAAAATAGTAAAGAAAGACATATTGACTGTCACACTAGATGAAGTCATTGAAGTACCGAATTGGGACATCACCACTTTGGATAGTGACAAACTTCAAGAGTTTGGATTGCTCTGTCAATGAAAAGCCATACAAAAGAAGATGATCAAAGAGCACAGAGAAAACATGACACTTGAAAAAGCCAAAGAAATACTCTAACAACTGGTTCCTGAAGTAAAAAGTGATGAAAATGCTTCAGTTAAGGAACAAATTTTTGTTCTTACCGATGCCCACAAAGCAAGGGATAGAAGCTGACCAAGCAATGGAAGAACAAGTAGAGAAGAAATATCAATACAAGCTAATTGATAAGATAAGCCAAGAAGTGGCATTGAACAAGGTTAAACTCTCAGAACTTAGTGATGA
>MU223975.1:667139-678584 GCA_018584345.1 Thuja plicata | reverse complement strand
GGGTCCTACGACTCTTTAGGACACAATTGAGAATTCAAATGGGGTAAAAGGGGTCATGGGGTATTCTTAAGGGTACTATTACACCTTATCACATACTAGGACCCCTAGGAAGACCCCATACCTTGCTCGACATATTTGAATACTCAAGTGTCTCCCAAGGGGCCCTATGACACAAATGAAGGTGTCGTAAAGGGTCCTATGGCACATTAGAACCTTCAAGTTTGTTGTAAGGGGTCATAGCATCACTTTCAACACACTTTAGCATTCTAATGTGTGGAATGGGGTCATGGGGGCACACTTGAGCATTCCAATGTGTCCTACGACCCATTGGGACACACTTGACCCTTTGGAATGTTAAAACTAGGGGAAAATGAAAATAGCACTCACGAGAGTGAGAGAATGCACTTGAAATGTTTAACCATTAGAAGTAGAGAGTGTGACATCTAGATTAGCCATTGCTTCACCTAAGATTTTGTAAAGAAACCCAATCTCCTCTTGTACACTCTCACTTTGTTTCGTTTCCTCTGCACACAAGATTACAATCTCTTTTTGCTTTATTTGAATTGTTCCCAATTACTGTCTCACGGCTTGGATAATTTGACCCAGTTGATTTTCCCCCTCTTCTCGCAATAATCTCATCTCTTATCACAAATTTTTAGTAATTCCAAATTGTTTCTCACCCTCTACCCTAAGTATTTCATTTTCTTCCCTCACCCCGCGAAGTTCGTATAAAAGACATGTATATGGTAATCTTCACAGTATTGAGGAGGCACAAATTGGTAACAATTGGAGCAGTAGGAGTAGGACCTCTTGGGACACACTTTATTCTTCCAATGTGTTGAAAGGTGTCATGGGGTCTTCCTAGGGGTCCTAACGCGTGATAAATCATAGTAGGACCCCTAGGAAGTCCCTCTGACCCATTTTGACACATTAGAACACTCAAGTGTGTCCTAAGGGGTCCTACAACCTCTTGGGACACACTTGAGTGTTGAAATGTGTTGAAAGGGGTCATGGGGACTTCCTAGGGATCCTAACGCGTGATAAGGCGTACTAGGACTGCTAGGAAGTTCCCATGACCCCTTTCGACACATTAGAACACTCAAGTGTGTCCTAAGGGGTCCTATAACCCTTTTAGACACACTTGATTGTTCCAATGTGTTGAAAGGGGTCATATGAAGTTGCATGACAGACCTTCCTGCAGACATGTCCACAAAATTTGAAATTCTTCATACATCGGGCCTTGCAAATCCAATTCTCACGTGTCCTCCGTGATGAAATTTCCTAGGACAAAGATGACCACAAATTAATTTTTCTTTGCACATTTCCTGGTACAAAATCTCATACTTCCATCATCATACCTTCTTAAATCATGAGATTTGGTAACAACATACATCCAGCATCATCTGGATGTTTAGGATAGCATAGTGGTATTCCATTACCAACATACCCATTATATGTAAAATGCTTTATGATATCACTCCACACTGGAGAATTGTCTGAGACTAGCTTGGCATTTCCAAAGACATACAGACCAATTCTAGCCCTGAAAAGGGCAACACAAGTTCTGTTTGGAATGTTAAGAAATCTGATATTTTTTTATGTGTTTACATTCAAATTAGGAATTCAATGTTTCTTGTACCAAAGAAAACAATATGATATCAACTCTCGTGTCCCTGGTCAAGAGTACATTTTCTAAGAATTGAGCTCTTAGTTCTAGATACTAACCTTGCTATAATTTTCTCGTATTCATATATTCCCTCCAAAAATTGATCTAGAGCTCTGCTAGTAAAGAACACTATGAGAATGGGACCAGAGGAATTTTCAATCTTATGAAGCAAAACCTTTATAATTTGCAACCCGTTAAATGTCTTTCCAGTGCCAGGAGGGCCCTAAATAATGGGCAATTTTTTTATGAGCTCATGATTAATGTCCACCTCCTGACTATCAACAACAAAATCACATTGGCAGACTTGTTTCCAATCAAAATTACATTGAAGCTGAGCTTTTTTGGCTTCCAGATAAACTAACTGATCTATAAACAAAATATTGAATGAAAGACCAAATTCTAAACCATCTTTACTTCCTCTCATCCCCACATATTGAATAGAGTTATAAACCTAGAAATCAGAGGACCCTTTCTGCTCAACAAACTCCCATTTTTTCTTGTAACTCCCTCTAATTTGGTTCACACACTCCCTATAAACTTCAAGTAAATATTCTCTTATAACCCTGAACTGGGTGTGTAAATAATTACATATACATTCTCATATGGCTCTGCAGTTCTCTATTTATAGGAATACAAGACTCTCCATCTGCACCATCATTTTGCAAGAGTTCCATGGCAGGAGGTAATATATGGAGAGAGAGAGAGAGAGAGAGAGAGAGAGAGAGAGATTGTACTCCCTCTCTCTCTACAGTTCCTACTCTCTCTCCTAGGTATTATTGTTATACTATAAATATTAATAAATAATTAATACTAATATTATACTATTATAAAATAGAGAAATAAACAATAATATAATACGTTTTCTATTACGATCTAATATTAATATTAAAACAAATGAAATTTATAATATATAAACTAAAACTCATAAAATTGAAAAATTGGAAAAACTTGAATCATAAAATTTTGAAATCAAAATGTTATATTTGGGCGAGAGATATCAGATATACAATAATATCGGATATACAATAATATTAGACATACGATAATATCGGGTATATGATTAGGCTTGGTAGTTGCTTTGGGTTTTGACTTTCCAATGCCAAACATGGTTGGTCAACCCAAATGACGTGTTCACCATATTTTCTCTGATCTACAGACTTAGACAATATAGCTGACGACCTTTTTTAGCCAAAATTGATGAAATAAAAAGTGTTTCTTAAAGACATTATCAGCTTTCCATCAATATAATGGTTGTCAGAATTCGAGTTCAGTAAGTAATTATTACTTATTTTCTAGTTGAGATATCTCTAAAGTCCTGATTGACATACTAATTGAAAAACAACCATAACTTTCAAACGGTTTAACCTTTTTGAAATCCAAAACATGCGTCACATTCTATGCTTTGCCTACTATAAGGAAAACAAAAGTTTGTAATTTTTTAAATTTTAGAATTAGTTAAGGTGGTCAGACACGAGAGTTTTTTTTTATTTTGAATAAGTTGTAGCAGAAAATTCATAATTAATTATTTATTTGGTAAAAAATTACAAAAAAATATGCATCATATCCAGGCATGAGTCTGCTACTTATATCTAGAATCTTGTAAAAATATATCATCATTTGATTGTGATTAAGGTGGTTAGACATACACATACTTTTTATCTTTTTCATAAAAATTTCGTAGTACTGCATTGGAATCTAAAATATTGAACAATTAGATTAATTTTTTTTTAGAAAAGGGCTAGTAGTTTAGAAACTAAATTCAATTTCCTACAGATTCCATTCTTACAACTTTTTCACATAAGGTTGATAAGATGTTCAACTTTTTACGTCAAGTACTGATTTTCTAAATTTTCATTGCCACTTAAGGCCATAGCTTAGTATACCATGATCCTGCACATACCCAAATATATCTACTATTTTTTCCTTTTTATTGATATAATCCAACCTAATCTCTTTCTCTGCAACCCTTTCTCTCAATAAATGATACTTAATTGAAATATGTTTACCCTTTGAAAGCATAGCTAGATTCTTTGACATATCCATTGTGCTAGTGTTATCAGAATGACTAGCCACTGGCTCTTTAAAATTTAGCCCAATGTCCTTCAACATCCTCTTCATCCAAACAATCTATGTGCAATTTATAGCAGCAGCAATATACTCTGATTTAGTAGTAGACTGAGCTATTTAATCCTTCTTTTTAATTAACCAGGTAACCGACCTTTTCCTAAGAAAAATGCACCACTAGTTGTACTCTTTTTTTCATCAACACTTCCTGCCCAATCAACATCCATATAAGCATACAAATAAATCATGTTATTTTTCATACCATAAGCCATATTCTAGTGTTCCTTTCAGATATCTAAATATTCTCTTTACTATAGCAAGGTGAGTTTCTTTAGGATCTACTTGATATATTACCATAATTCCAACTGCATTAACAATATCCGATCTAGTGTGAGTTAGATATTGTAAGCCCCAATCAAATATCTATACTTGGTTTTAAAAACACTCTGAAATTCATTAGTAGTAGTAATATTGTAACGAGTAACCATAGGTCTTCTAATAGATTTACATACTTTCATTCCAAAAAAATCAACATTTCCTTAAGATAATTGGTTTGAGAAATAAAAATACCACTCTTGTTCTCATTAATTTGCAACCCATTAAAAATTTTCATTTCACCAATCAACGACATATCAAATTTATTTTTAATTTCCTTAGATAATTTCTTACTCATTTCATCATTACCTCCAAAAATATCATCTACAAAAAGTTTAACTATTAAGATTCCATCTTCACTAGTTCTTATGTAAAAATTACTATTTGCATTACCTTTCTGAAATGAAGATAAAGTAAATACTTGTCCAATGTAGCATACCATGCTCTAGGTGCTTGTTTGAGTCCATACAAATCCTTCTTAAATTTACAAACCATGTCCTCATCATCTATCAATATACACTTCCTCCTCTAGATATCCTTTAAAATGAAGATTTCACATATATCTAATACATTTTAAAGTTTTTGTGTGTAGCATAATGAATAAATAATCTCACTTCCTCAAGCCTAGCAACATGAGGAAATTTTTCTTCAAATTTTATGCCTTCTTGTTGTGAGTAGCCTTTACAAACTAATTTTTCCTTATTCCTTACAACCATTCCTTCTTCATTCATTTTGTTTCTAAAAACTCATTTAGTCCCTATAAAATTCTTATCCTTAGGTGTAGGAACCAATTATCATGGGTTATTTTTCTTTATTTGTTCCAATTCTTCATGCATTTCTTTAATCCAAGATTCATCTTTACATTCCTCATCAGTTGTTTTTGGTCTACTTGAGAAATCAAACAAATTTCATTTCTTGGTCTAGATCTTGTCATCATGGCTTTTCTTGCATTCCCAATAATTTGATTTGCAAGATGGTTTTTCTTAACATACCTTGGTGCCTTTGGAATTTCAGTAGAATAATTTGAATCATTCAGACATACCTCGATCTCATGACCAACCTCAAAATGCTCTTCTTGATTTGCTAAAACCTCCTTGTTCTCTAAAGCCTAGCTATAGTAATATATTCTTTCCTAAATCTGAAACTTCTCATTGATCCAAGTACATTAGCACTTTCAATTATTTTCCTGAATCTTAGATTGAAATATTAATAATTGTTTCTCTTAGTTGAATAACCAAGGAAAACCCCTTCATCACTTCTAGCATCAAACTTTCCTATCTCATCATCTCTTTTGATATAGCATTTACTACCAAATATTCTGAAATATTTCATTGTAGGAGCATGATTAAACTATAGTTAATAAGGAGTCTTATTAGTACCTTCTCTAATCTAAATTATGTTCAAAGTGTAGACTGTTGTACCAACAACTTCTCTCCAATCAACATATGACACATTTCCTTCAATCAATATAGTTCCACTAGAATCTAATATAGTTCTATTTCTTCGCTCCCCACTAGTAGAAAAAAAATAATATATGACCAAATAAACTACCAAAAATTGTAGATAAATGGCCAAATTTGGTCACGTGATGAGTGGTAGTTTATTGCCGGTCACTTATCTCGCGACCAAATTTATGACTAGACTATTTTAGTCATTTATTTAGTCATTGATTTGGTCATTTGGTAGTTTATTTGGTCATTTATTTGGTCATTTGGTATTTTATTTCATCATTTGGTAGTTTATTTGGTCATTTATTTGATCATTTGGTAGTTTATTTGATCATTTATTTGGTCATTTGGTCATTTATTTGGTCATTTGGTAGTTTATTAGGTCATTTATTTTGTCATTTCACTACTACATATAGTTGACTAATTCATGTTAGGGAACAATGTAATTGAACCACCAACCTACTACTTGTAAAGCAGGTGCTCTTCCACTGAGCTAGAACCCTTTAAAGGGTAAATATACCCTTCATAATTTCAAGTCTCTAAACACCCTTTGGTCTACTAGTGCAAGTGGAGAAAATATGAACATAAGAAAATTAAGGCCCTAATAATGACATCAATACAAGATTTCATAATATTATTATTCCCCCTTTAAATACAATCTTAAGTGAAAGAGTCTTAAATAATATTGAATGAATATGTTAAAAGGTTGGAGAATACCTCTACTAAGATTGGTGACCTCCTAGGATATCATACTATTCACCTCTATGAACATCACCTAGGCTAGTATATTGTGTGAAAGTTTAAAGATGTGGGATTGGGATATTTTTTTTCTTTGTTCTAGGAATTGTGAGTAGAATACTAGAAGATCAGAGAGTCTATAACCATTGGTCTTGGTCTCATATTCAACTCTGGTATTGAAAGGGAATCTACTGTTGCAGTCAATCTGAGAAGGAGTATAAACCCCAAGTTTTGGTGTTTGTAGAATTTTTCAAAACTAGTTATTTTGGAATTTGAAATAGTAGTATAAGAGGTCCTTAAGAATCTCATTGATCAACCTTGATCTAAGATTCAGTGTGTGTTTGGGAGGAAAATACCACTGTAGATGTTTTAGTAACAGTAAGAGTGAATTTTGAGTTTTCTTGTCGGAAGGATTGGTAGAGTCCGATTGTCAGTGAAATTGGATCATCAGAAGTCTATGTGAAGTCTGTAATCCTTAATGAAATCAGAGATTGGTGTGAGTTAGTCACCCATTGTTGGATATTGATAAGTGTCCTTAAGAACACCACAAGTATGGATTTTTGGAGTCTAAAGTCTGTGAGTAATCATATAGGCAGGAGTTATTATATTTAGAGGGAATTCAAAGGGTGGAAGACCTTTGGGAGATTCAAACATCCTAGGAAAAGGATAGAAGTAAGTAGAAGATAGTCAATAGAGATCCCAATTCTTGAGGCCCATCCTCGATCTCAAATCCCAATCCATACCAATCCATATACTATTTCTTTATTCAAATATCATTCCTATGATTTAGAGGTGCTTCTAGGCATCCATTTAGCATTCCTACATTTTCCTATATGAAACAAGAATAAGACTATTGAATTTGCACAAATAACTACTAATGGGACATAGAAAAATAAAGTTGAATATTGTGGATTTGGTAAAAAACCAAAATACCTTGCGATTTGGACTGGACTAGTAGACAAACAATTACTGTCAAATACAATTTTCAAGTTCAGACAAAAAACAATTGCCCCAGTCTTCTAATTCTTGATGATAAGCTATATAGCAAAGAGAAATGTGTAAATGTGTGCACTGTAATGATATATATTAAAAACAACCCATAAAATTGGTTTTTCTTTCCCTTAACTTCTATGAAAGAAGGAAACTATGCTATTCAACTTTGAGTTTAAATTGATAAAGTTGATAAAAAAAATTGAGATTTTCATCACCTCTTCCTATTCTATATAGCCAGTTCCATCCATATCATACAACTTAAATGCAACTGTAAAGTAATGAAATGAGGTATCAAGGAATATGAAATCCATAGTCATGAGGAGGAGCATGCACATGTATTGGATTAAATATAGTACCCATTTTATAGTTCTCTAGAATATAATTGCTAATGATTGGAAAGATATATAATATTTTTGTGATCTACTTACAGTCTATCTTATCATCTTAAGGTGCTTTAGGATGGAAAACACTAAGTGATAGAAAAAAATCACTAAAGTCAATAAGACCCTTCTGCTTCACATCAAATAATTTGAAAATTTGTCCATGCAGCAAGAGAAAAGATCAATTTTCCATCATATCTTCCTATAAAGTTTTCATTTATTCCATGGGACTATTCAAAGAGAAATCAACTTATTTTAAAATGTAATTTGTCTTCTTTGAATATACAATTATATAAGGTGCAAGTCAAAATCAAAAAGGTCAAGAGTAAGTAGATCTTAGTACTTGATCAACAAACAGGTTTTCTTTCTGTCCATTCTTGAACAATGCAAGTTGAAACTCCTATTAAAGGTTTAGCAAGAATCAAGAAAAAAACATGTTAAAACATATCAAAGCTAGACAGATTAATTCCTAAACATTCAAGATACTGATACAAAATATTAGGAAAATGTTTTAAAATTTGTAGTCTTCTTCAAAAAATAGTATTTATAGAAGCTCATTGATATACTATATAGATTCCATCATTCATGTAATACATATACAAAATCTACCCAATGAGAAAGCATATGGAATTATAAAATAAATTTTTAAACTAGTTAGAGTTCATAAAATGCTACCTAAAATACATGCTCCTATTAGTAATAACTGAGAGGGGGCGGGTGAATCAGTGGCCTCAAAAATTTATCCTTTAAATTTCAATCCACCAATTAATACACCTTAGATTATTATGTCCCTACAAGATGTATGCCTTTGAAATAATTGAAACAAATAACTATCTGTCGGTTTACCTTGTCTATCCTTCTTCTCCTTGATAACTGATAAGAAGTAAAACTTATTTACCGATGATCAGTAAATATGTAGAGTATACCAATCAATCTAGAAATGTATATGTGGAATGTAAAACAATAAATTAATAAACCATACACACATAACTCAAGGATTTTAACGTGGAAACCCTATTAAGAGAAAAACCACTAGGACTGGTACCCCAAATTTTCACTCTTCTGAAGTGAGCCCTATTAGGAGCCAACCCTGTTAAAGGTTACAAACACACTATTAAGTGTAACCTTGTTAGAGGATTTTTATACATACATTGTCACTAAGGATATGGCATCTCCACTACCATCCTTGAATCAGCCTCTAGACTATTAATAGGCTTTATGCTAATCTAACTACCATCCTTGAATCAACCTCCTTCTTAGACTGTTAAAAGGATTTAGGTAAGACTGATTCTACTATCATGAGTCAACCTTTTTGGTAATCTATTAGAATATACCTCAAATATAAAAGACTGTTAAGTCCTACTATGTTAAGAGACTTAATGCTTGAATGGTTAAACTGAAACACAATGACCTAGTTCTAATGCCACTTTGAATTGTAGATATTCATATCTATTTACGTACAATACCTCTCTGATCAATGTATCAATTCATTTCCTTTGTACTTCACACTTTCTACTCTGTGATGCTATGCTTCACTATTTGTCAGTGTCTACAGAATTCTTTAGCTCTCCCTTAGCTTGATTGATCAGGACTGTATGAAGCTTAACCTTCACCAGTTTCTCTTCATCATCTTCTCTCAATTCACTCCCCTATGTATCTGATTGCTTGTGGAAATGAATTAAACTTGTCTCTTATATAGACATGATATTCCTTAATTCTTGGTTCTTGATTCTTCTCGTAGTTATCTTGATTTACAGTTTTATCTTCTTGCCAACTATATAAATCATCTTTAAACCACTTACTTAACTGTGGTCGAATAAAACAAATAAAACAACCAGTTAAGTCTATCCTGAAGCTCTGCCAACTAGATATTGTTAGAATGAACTTAGAATAACTGAGAGGGGAGGTGTGAATCAGTTATCCTCAGGTCTAGATGTAGCAAATAAAACCTTTTTGTACTTCAAATCTACTCGGAAGTAGTAGCATAAATCAACAACTTTAATTATCCAGTTTACTGTCAATTGAAATTAGCTTGTAGTAACATAATAGTAAAGCAAACCATAAGTATTCACACAAGTTGACACAAGTATTTAACATGGAAACCCAATATGGGAAAAACCACCAGTAACATGCTACCAAGTTTTCACTCTTCTGAAGTAATGCCCTATGAGGAGCCAACCCTGTGAAAGGTTACAATAACACACTACTAGGTGTGACCTGGTTAAAGGATTTAATCACCCTGTCAGCAGGGGCCTTGTTAGAGGACTTACAACATTCCAATCTAAATGTCACCTTGTTAGAGGATTTATACAAATGACTATTAAGTCAACCTTGTTAAAGGATTTAACTGATATAATGGTAAGAACGTAATCAGTAGTTTGTGATTTGGTACATACAACTTACTTTGGAAATTTAGATCCAATTATAGCTTTGATGTTAACTTATTGGGTAGCCTACATTGTCATTTCAACCTCCTCATCTGCTTGGAATTCATCAAGCAATCACACATGCAACACTCTGCTTCTTCCTTTTGCCTTCTTTGCTAGATCATGCTAAACAATAAATCAACTATGCAAAACTTTTGCATATACTCTTCTACACTTAATGAATAACCCCTGAGGTTATCATATACCTCTTTGTCTAGGTTAGAAAAATCTTTTGCTGCTTAAACAAGATCGTAGATCTTAGGTTAGGTGAAATCCAATGGATCATCCCATCTTTGCATTATATTTACTTCTCCAAAGTAGTCTCTAATTAAATCTTCAAAACATGCATTAATTATGATTACCCATACATTAAATGATGTGGATAAATCTTTAATTAGCATTATATATCCCAATAAAATCAACTAAGCAGGCTAGAGATCTCAAATCTCATCATTAATCCAATTACTGTAAGTCAGCCTTCATTACTGTTTCCACTTGGCAATTTCAATGGTGCTCGACATTGAGCAACTTTACTCGTCACAAGAAACTTTACTTGGCATAGAAAATCCATAAAAACTATCTTTGAAAGATAAACAACTAATTACTTTGCCATTGTGCCAACTGATCAAATACCCTTTGAATTGCCTTAACTCAACCATTCACTTGGTCTTCTTGTTAAATCTTCTTCATCAACAATAGATATGGTATTCAAATAGATAGCAATAATCTCACCAGTAAAAGGTTTAACATCAATGACAAAATAACAATTGCTTGCAATGTCACTTTCCAACAATCTCCGTCTTTGGCATTGATGGCAACACAAAATATTAAAACAATTATTTATCAATCATTGTTACCAACCAATCCAAAAATTCACCTATATTCCTTGATATGAACAAATCTTCATTAATGTATTTAGCTTCATTCTGATTCTTATCTATAAAACATTTCTCCCTCTGTGTCTAATCATCTGTAGACTCCCTCTGAGTAGATAATCATTTCAATTTTTTCAATAGTAACTTTTGCCTCTATGTAATCTTTCCTTCTTTGTAATTTTTCTTTCTTGGCTTCTTCCTCTTTATAGGTTAATCTCTCCCTCTTTGACAACAATGCCAAAGATGTCAATATCTTTATCATGTAGATCTTTAGTATCATGTTGATCTTGTCATCTTCAGTATGATTAATTTTTCTTTTCTGTCCTTGTTCATCTTCACAACTGTAGCCAGCCTCCTAAAGTGTGACTTACTGTGCATCAATGTGTCAGATTTTCTGAATGAAATATTTGATGCAACAGTACCATACAGAACTTAATTAGCCTCAGTTAGGGGAATCACCCCCAATTTACCTCATAGATA